>SNQN01003076.1:0-52059 GCA_008642245.1 Bassia scoparia
ACACTTGCCTCCCCGAACGCCGAACACACACTTCTTAGGATTAAGTTTCATGTTATATCTCCTGAGGGAGGAGAATGCTTCCCTGAGGTCTGACACATGATCCTCTATCTTTCGGCTTTTGACTATCATATCATCGACATAGATTTCTACGTTTCTCCCGATTTGACCTTCGAAGATTTTGTCGACTAGGCGTTGATAGGTAGCCCCTGCATTTTTGAGACCGAACGGCATCACTTTGTAGCAATAGACCCCTTGCCGAGTTATAAAGGCAGTGTGGGGTTAATCTTCTTCGGCCATCGGGATCTGATGATACCCTGCATTGGCATCCATGAAGCTGAATAGGGCATGCCCGGCGGTAGAGTCGACCAAAGCATCGATCTTCGGCAGAGGGTAATCATCCTTCGGACATGCTTTATTGAGATCGGTGAAATCAACGCACATACGCCAAGTTCCATTTGGCTTCTTGACCAACACTACGTTGGCCAACCAATCCGAGTACTGACACTCTCGAATGAAGCCTGCTTCGAGCAACTTTTTGATTTCTGAGGCTGCTGCCTCACTCCTCTCTTGCCCCTGATGTCTGAGCTTTTGTTTGATACTACGATGCCCCTCCTTGATGCTGAGCTTGTGTACCATGACCGAAGGGTCAATCCCGGGCATCTCCGTTGCATCAAATGCGAAGACATCACGAAACTCTCGAAGTGTCGAGACAATTAGCTCCCGGGTGTCAGAGGCCAGTGATTTCCCGACCCGAACAGTGTGTGTCGGGTCATCATCAATCTGCACTTCGTCATTGGCCTCCGCAGGCTGAGGCCGATTGTACCGCTTTACATTCTCACTGAGATACACATCTAGCCCGGTGAGGGCTTCCTTCTTCGGGGGGTCCTTCCGCTTTTGACCGACTGAAGGCTCAGGGTCGGCGTTGCGGAGGCTATTGACGTAACACTCTCTAGCCGAGCGTTGATTGCCATATAACCGACCAACAGCTCCAGAATCTGTTTCATATTGTAAAAGCAACTGATAAGTGGAGATAGAAGCCTTTACCCGATTGAGAGTAGGCCTGCCGAGGATGATGTTGTAGGGGAGGTCCATGTCGACGACAGTGAAGTACACCTGAACTGAACGAGCCAGGTCCTTCTCCTCGATTCGGACTGGCAACTTGATGACCCCCTCTGGGTATGTTCTCTTCCCTCCGAAACCGACCAGGGGATGTTCTGAAGCAATGAGGTCAGACTTAGAATATTTCAACTTCTGCAAACAGTCGAAGGTGATAATGTCTGAGGAACTGCCACTATCCACCAGCACTCGTTTCACCCGAGCATTAGACACTTTGATTTCGACGACCAAGGGGTCATCATGAGGGAGGGCAATAGGTCTGGCTGAATGCTCGTCGAAGACCATTGCTGGACAACTGGGAGGTAATTCACCACCGACCTTCAAGACTTGGTGTGTGAGGTCCTCCAGATGACGCTTCCTGCCACGATTGCTCGGGCCTCCTGAAGCACTTCCACCCGATATGACATTCACCGTATTCATGGTTTCATTGCTGGCAGTGGGCTGAGCCTCCTTCCGCCGAGGCTGGCCCTGATCTTTGGTATCCTTCTTGCGGAGATACCGATTGAGCTTGCCTTCGTTTGCTAGGTGATCAATGGCTTGCTTCAATTCCCGACAGTCTCGGGTAGTATGTCCGCATTCCCGATGGTACTCGCACCAAAGGTTCCTGTTCCGCCGGTTAGGCGTAGTTCGAATGGGAACAGGCTTTGGTAGAATATCCAGGGGCTTGATGTCAAGAAAAATGTCTCTCCTGTTGGTATTGTACCGAGGGTCATCCCCTCCATCCCTGAGCTTGGGCTTCTTGCTTTGAGCGGGATCACCCCGGTTGTCACCTGTCTTTCTCTTGCCCTCCGATGAGGGCTGATCATCATGCATGTTATTAATCTCAGAGGCCTGAATGTATTTTTGGGCCAGTGCCAGAGCCTCTGAGTATTTCGTGATGCCCTCGATGACAAGGTCCTGCTTGAACCGGCTAGGTCTGAGGCCTGACATGAGGGCTGAAAAAGCAACATTGTCTTCAGATTCGAAATGCCAAGAGATTCGGCATTGAATCGCTTAATATAACTAGACAATCCTTCAGTTTTGCCTTGTTTCAAACTCATTAAATGCAAGCTAGTTTTCTTATGTCTTTTACCAGCAATAAATTGTTGTTTGAACAAAGCCTCTAAAACAGTAAAATTGGTAATACAGCCAGATTGCAATTCACTGAACCAAGTGAGAGCAATACCTTTTAGTGTGGTTGGGAAGAAACGGCACCATGAGGCCTCACATCCCGTCTGGACTGCCATCTGAGTCTTGTAGGCGGCCATGTGATCTTCGGGATCGGTCGTCCCGTCGAAGGTTTCGATGGTGGGTACCTTCACCTTCTTCGGATCCTCGGTGTCCATGATCTCCCTGCTGAATGGGGTTCTATGGACGAGGGTCTGCATTGGCTGCCGAGATCTGGTGTCTTCTCCCGTATGCCTGACTGACTGAGATCGGGAACTGTCTGCGTGGCCGCGTGACCTGGCTGACTGATGCCGAGGTGACCGACTAGTGGCCTCATGCATAGACCGGCTAGGTCGAGCAGAGGGTCGGCCCGAGTCTCCTCGGTGAGGGGAGACCCGAGGCTGTGCTGCAGCGGCCTCGCCTTGGCTTCGGCGATTGTTGATGATGGTGCGGGCATCCAGATTATCTCGACGTCGTTCTTCAATGATCGTCCGAGCGTCCAGAGAAGGTCTGTTCGAACGACTGACCTGGGGAACATCTTCTACCCTTCTAGTCGGAGCGGGCTGAGCCTCGCTAGGGGCGTTGCGCTGAGAGCGTCCCCGCGAGGGAGAATCGAACCTGAAAGGTCCTGGACGTGGCCTAGAAGGTGAGGCAGGCCTGGCCCGATGCTGAGGTCGAGGCCCGGAGCTGCGCGCTGGTTGACTGCGCGTGGGCTGAGCCTCGCCCGCCGCCTGATTGGCCAACTGCTTGGTGAGGAGAGTCACCTTCTCTAGCAAGGCATCAAGTTCCTGCCTTGTGACCGGGTCTGTTGGCTGAGGGAAGCGAATGGGCGAGGGCCGATTGGTCCTCTCTCCCCCTGCAGCGTTGCCCGAATCACGCGCGGCGGAAGTGGCAGTGTCTCCCTCTGGAGGGTTGCCCTCCCGCGGGCCTGCCTGATTGACAGGCTGAACATCACGAGCACCGTAACGCGTACTGACCATGGCTTTGCTTGTCGATCCCCACAGACGGCGCCAATCTGTTCCTGTTCAAGGAACTTACAAAGAATACACTAGAAAAGTAGGGTGAGTAAATAAGACTGGGGACGACAGCTGGCACGCACGTGCTTCCGTCGTTGTCCTGAGAATGGACACTTGGTCTCTTCCGGCCAACCTGCAAAACACACAAAGGTGACTACCCCGGGGGATTTCCGGGAAAAGCCCCTCCGATACTTATAACTAGCTTACTCGACCTTCAGTTAGGTCTCTTTGCTGACTTAAGCATCGGAGGGGCTTTTCCCGGAAATCCCCCGGGGTAGTCACCTTTGTGTGTTTTGCAGGTTGGCCGGAAGAGACCAAGTGTCCATTCTCAGGACAACGACGGAAGCACGTGCGTGCCAGCTGTCGTCCCCAGTCTTATTTACTCACCCTACTTTTTAGTGTATTCTTTGTAAGTTCCTTGAACAGGAACAATTCTTTTTATATATTTAGGTATGAATTTAATCATTTTATGTTTGCATACATTTTTGTAAATCTCTAATCGATATTTTTAGTCTCTAATATTAGTCTTTTAATCGCCCTATACTAGTTATTTTATGAAATTAGTTACATTTATTATTTTCGATTTTAATTTATTCATTATTTTATTTAATAGCTATTTTTATAATAATTGATATTTAGTAATATGTTGTGTATTTTTGGTTGGAATAAAAGAGAAATTCAAAGAAAGTATTTAACAATCACATGAGCTTCAAGCAAATTAAAAGGAAAAAAAAGAAGATAATGAAGGGGAATATAAGAAAAGGATAGAAGCTTGAAGGAGAAGGCAAGGAAATCAAGATAGACACAACATATCAAAATATAAGCTACTAATTTATTATAATCTGCCTAATCATAATACGAATATATATAGTGTGATCATAACACACTTAATCTATGGCAAAATTATAGCACCAGTAAAGGAAATACCAAATACAGTACACAATATTTCCATGTCAAAAAAAAAAAAAAAATTACCGAATTTTCCTCTTATACTTCGCCTTTCCATTTTACTTTTCTCATGGCCTAAACCTGTGATTTACATCTCTAACTTACTATCACTACTAAATTACATTATAAATTCAATCAGTCGGATTAATATATAGATGTTGAGAATAGCGAAAATTAAAGAATGAATTTAGAGGTTGCAGATGCCATGCAATTCAATTGATACACCAGGACATGGGTTTAAGGTTTGTATTTGGTTTTAAATTTTTAATGGTTGTGAATCTACATGAAAATTACAGTTTATCTATTCTTGTTACTCCGTATATCAAATCAATTTTTTTTGCCAATTTTAACTTCTATACTTCTGCTTATATTATTCAAAATTTCATTGCAATATATATATATATAACATGCAACACCTACATCAACATTAACATTCAAGAGCGTGCAAAACCAAAAAAAAAAGAGCAAAAGAGCCAAAATAAGAGCTAACTAGAAGAATTAGCGACCAACTAGAAGAAGTAGCTACCGCCAATCCCAGATTGCGACCGACTTTTCAGACTTTGCGACCGACAAATCGTATTTAGAGACCGAACATTAGCGGTCGCTAATTTTTTTTTTATTTTTTTATCTTTCTCTGAGATTTTTTTTTAAAAAGAGGGGGTACTATAGCCCCAATTAGCTCCAATGTGAGTCCGCCCCTGGTAGGCTGCAGCCTTACAAATTACAACAACAAAATTAGCCTCGTCCATTTGCACAAGAATAAATGTTGTTGTCGAACATAGTACGGACTACAGAGTAAGCAAAACCACATACATGGTTGAAAARAATGACTTTCCTTGATAGCTATTGAGATACTATAATGTTAAGGAGAATACTTCACATGTGTTTTATATCGAAAGAATAAGTAGAAAATAATGTTAAGGATAATACGAAGTATAAGTTAATGGATTACTCCACCTATCACCATATGATTTTAGGATGGAACCCCGTTGGACTTATGTATGGTTTATTGTTCTCCTTGTGTAGGCGTGTGTACGTTTGGTCCACCAAGATTTGTCGGATACTTGATGGATTGTCATCCAAAAATTTAAAGATCATGACCCCTTTGTGTACGTTCCATCATTTTCTTTTGTTAAAAATATTTTAATTTTGGAAAGATCGAAGAGATAATGACTAGTAAGGCTCTCCTTCGCCCTAGGCCTACGACTAGGACAACCAATCAAATATAAAAATTTCCAACTAATAAAAATGTTGCATCTAATCAAATAAATAATAAATAATAAATGAAAAAAAAATTATTATGATCACTATCATTAACCCCCTTAACTATTCTTATTACTCGTATAATATCGGCTTACGTTTTTTCTTTTTCTTTTCTTTTTTTTTTGCAAGAAAAAGGGCAATTAATGACACTATAGGTGTCTTTTCATACGTCCAAGATTTCACGTCTATTATCATATCTTTTCGTGTTACGCTAAAACTTGAAATTCCCTAGTAATCCAATGGGAATTGACAATCTAATGGCACTTTTGGTAAATAAATGAAAAAAAGAAAAAGAATAAATGGCACATGTTGTAAATAAAATATTCATTTATTTACTAAAAATGCCATTGGGATTGACAATTTTTGTCAATCCACTGTTATATGTTAGCTAAAACTTTAATTAAAGCAGTTAATTAACAAGTTACGACTTTGCTCAATTTGTGGCATGTTAAAATTAGCTTGCGGAAAAGTTTGGTTACCTTAGAGTTGCAACCATATAGACACATATTATATTATAATACTATAAATATAATTAATTAGAGTGATATGTTACATGAAAATTATTTTGATTGTATTTTTAACGCATCACAATTTAACTTTAAAACATGATTGTCAACCCTTAGGATTATCTATCATGGTCGGTGAAAGTCACACCTCAATGTTGTATGACACAATTCAAGTACACAAATCAAGAAAAAAGCTCAAATCTATTTAACCCAATAGCTTTTTAATTAACAAATATTACCATAGAGAAAATCATCTCCATCTCCTATCCTATGGTATCTTTTTTCTCTCCAAAAATTACCTAGTAGAAGTCTGTAAATTGATACGTGGGAAATTATTATATATACTTTGTATATGAAATGGAGAGAAGTATGTAATTCTACATTGAAAAAGTTACACCTTACATTATTTAAGTATATTCATTCACTCTTTGATCGTCAAATGCTTTATATACGAAGTAGATAAAAATATTATATTCACGTGAAAATACATACATACATATATATATAATATATGTGTGTGTGTGTGTGTGGATCTTGTTAGATTTGCATCAAAAGATAATTTTCAAACTATGAAAATACATCATACAATTAGATAGATAACGGGTTAACATTCCACCTCGACCAGTTTGAAAAAGCAATTGGACCCATATTAAAAAAGGATGGAAGTAAATTTATATATTGGTAGTATATTTGAGGCGATTCAAACAAAACCTACACGACAGTGTTTTAGTTGTGTTAATAAGATAATGATAATAATAAACGTTTAAGTATCCAATTCTACAGGCACAATGCAACAAGATAAGTATTATAAGTGGAAATATATGATTGAAATAATATTAATACCAACTTTGACGCGTGATTTGATATGCCTTTAAAAGTTTGAATCAATGGTAGAAAAATAGAAAATAATTACTAACTAACAGGAATTTCTAAACAATCCTAGAGATTGTTTTAATAAAACAATCAAGTGACATTGTTTATGTACTCCGTAATCAAGTACAACTTTTGAGGTCAAAGTATATGTTTTTTAAATAACCCTAAATTTGTACTTGATTGTGGAGTGTCATATAACAATGCCATTGGATTATTTTATTAAAACAATCTCTAGAATTGTTTAGAAATTTCCCCTAACTAACGCCCCGAAGTGCTCGTCGGTAAGATCAAATTTCTAAATTGAAATTGTTGGAATTTTAGTGCGTGGAAGGGGTAAATCTATATAATATTACTAAAACAATCCTCACCCTTCCATTTTTCCCTCCCAAATTTCCTTCCTAATCACGCTTTAATTAATGATTGTATAAAAAATATAAAAAATAATTAAMGAATATACATTAATAAATGAGCTTTGAAAATATAATAAAGTATAAACATTTAGTAATTGATACATAACTATTAAAAAAATTAATCACAACCAAAACCTATAACTATATAAAAAATTACAAAACCTACTTTTTAGATATTTACATTTTAAATAGATCAAGGTTTCGATTTATATTAAAGTAATTCATAATTRATTTACATATCGAGTATTTGCTCGGGGCTTATCTAGTTAAAGTYATAACACAATGTAAACCTGCATGTAATAGTGAACTAAACGATGACAACCTGCTTGTCCCCTAATGATACTTTGCTTAACAAACACTCTGTGTACATTTAGTCAACATATACTTTGTGTATGTGTAGCCTTAGAAATTACAATAGCGAAATTAGCCTCGTGCATTTGCACAAGAATATATGTTGCTGACTTGTTGTTGAACATAGTATCGATTATTAAGCAAAACCACATGCATGGTTGGAAGCATTGAAAATAACATTCCACATAATATTATTTATATTGTTTTATTGTTATAGTAGTAGAAGGTTAAGTACCCGATGGGTAGATGTAGCAATGTTCAACAAAGACACCTCAATGTTGTATGACACAATTCAAAGTACACAAATAAAGGCTAGATGCGATCTTGGGTTGGGCCGGATTTGGGCTGGACTTGATCTAAAACAGGTAAATTATTCTATACAATCCCCCTACCTAGCAATATACAACCCCCTCCTCCATCTCACGTGATATATTCCCCTCCCTCCACTAATCTTTCACGCAATGTTTTGTTTTGGTTTGTTAATTAAATTATCTTTTTTAATTTTTTTAAAAAAAATCCTATCTTTGCTACCCACTATATCAAGTTTATTTTTTTTATTTAAAAACCTAAATAACTAATATCTTTATTAATTTTTTTTTATAAAAAAAGAATTTGTATCTAGCAATATGAGGGGTTGTATTTAGCAACATGGGTGCGAGTTGTATGATGTACACGTTGTTAAATTTGATCGCCAAAACCCGGACAAAAATGAAAATTTAGAGCTGAGTCTGGACCGACCCTGGCTCTATTTGATCACCTCTAAAGGCAAAGCTCTAATCTATTTAACCCCAAATACCGTTTTAATAACAATAATATTATACTATGTAGTAGAGAATATTTATTTCATTGAAAAAATTAGGTATCCACGTACCTAATAAAATGCTACGTTGATCATTAGTATTGAATGAATTTCTTAGATTATTAAAATAACTTACCCTTTAATTTATTACAATGTCATAAAAATGTTATGATTATATTTCAAAGATAAAGAATAATTGTAGATATTATTTCCACTATGGAGATACCCCCTCCGTTTTTTTTAGATGTTCCATACCATTATGGAACGGTTTTTAAGAGTTAATTGAGTTGAATAAAATAGTTGAGTAAGTTGGGTAAAAAGTTGAATAAGTTAGGTAAAAGAGTAAATGTGTGAATGAAATTTTATGGGAAATAGTAATTTTGGGTGAAAAGATTGGGTAAAGTAATGAAAGTTGACTTTAGAAAGGGGTAAGTCATTAATGTTAGAGTAAATAAAGTAGGTAAAATGTGAAAAAGTTATTTTTAGATTGGTTTGGAACAACTATTTAAAAACATCCCAAAATAGAAACTGGAACAACTAAAAAAACGGAGGGAGTAGTATTTTTCACTCACACAATTTCAACAACATTTTTTTACTATTTCAAATATTTTTATGAGTTATTAGATTTGAATTCACATATCAAAAACAGATATGTATATGACAGAAAATAATGAAACCCATGAAACTCGTGTTAATTTATGATCACAATTTGCAGATTCAACTAATAATTGAGACTAATCCAATCCAGCACACATCCGTCAGCACACAGCACACTACCCTCCAATAAATAGTGTTTTATTAATACTTGTTCGGTCGCATTTTTTTTTTGAAAGTTGCTATATACTTGCATCATTATTTAATTTGAAACACGCGATATCATTGTTTCAATCTAATTAAATTTCAGCCAATCAGCCAACGAAACAAATAGAAGTATATTCATTCTCTTATTGAGAAATAATTTTTTAAAAAATATAGTACTTTATATAAGGAAAATAATTCTAGTAAATAATACGGAGTATAAAACTTCATTAATTAGAAAGGATCGCCGGTAGAAAAATGGATGATATAATTTTAATCTAGACGGGACATTTGACATGTGAGAATTGGAATTTCGAGAATGTAGGAAGGGAGGGTGAATGAAAATTAGAAGGTGAATATCATTCGTAAAATAATCTTAATTCCATATTTGAAATGTTCGTGGAAATAAAATTAAAAATTTTGAAATCTCATGTTTGATATATATGTGCAAGTAAATTGAAAATTCATCTATTTATCCTTTTATATATAAGTGGGATAAAGCATGATTTCAATTCATAGATAGAGATATTTTAGTCTTTTTCATTAAAAAATGTATTTCCGTCATTTTATTATCAATCCCATGTAAAACTTGGAAAATAGAGGCTAATTCCGACTATTCACATATTTCACACACCAAAATACTAATTTCGACATACCAAATATTGGAATAATACAACTTGGAATCAATGATCACATTTCATAGCCACAATTCCGCGTACCTAACGCTCCGATAATATAAATGTTATTTTAAATTAAAAAATTTAGTTTTGAAAACAAACACCCTATTTATTTATCGAAATAAAAAATAAAATACCAAGTAGAAATCTTATTTTAAAAATTAATCAGAAAAATAGGACATTAAAATCAAACAATAAAACCCAATTATAAAAAAAATTAAATAGAAAATGAACATAAAAAATAAAAAATATTCTACAACATTATGCACGCATACGCGTGCATTTCTCATCTTATAGAGATAAAAGAACGGGAAAATTTGTCCATAAATGCCATAATATCTCACTTTTTGCGAAAGACTGTCAGGATTCAAAGAAATTGTCCATAAATGCCATAAAAATGTGACTTTTGCGAAAAACTACCATTAAAGACTCAATTTTTTGTTACCATTATCATCCGGCGTTTACCCGTAAGTTTTCGGCCAAAATGAACACGTGTTGCTCACGTGATGCCTCCTTTTGCTATTCTTCTTTTTCTTTTCCCCCTATTTCACCCCATTTCTACCCCCATCTCTGCTCACCTTCTTCGTTCACCCTCCCTCAACCACAACCACCCTCCTTAGCCATCCTCCTTCAATTCGCTCCTCCTACGAACCTACCACTTCAATTCGCTCCTCCTCCCTACTGCGACCCAATTTTTCATTCAACTCTCTTTGTCATTTCAACTCTCATGTGAGATTTTATTCTTTAGGTATCACTTTTAAATGTAGACAGAACATTTGTCATGTGAGATTTTGGAATTTCGTGAACTCAGGGGAAGAGGATGAAAGAAAATTAGAAGGTGAAAATTCCTAAAAAAAAATACAAAATCTTAAATTCTTAATTCTATATTTGACATGTTAGTGGAATAAAATTAAAAAAAAAATTGAAATTTCATGTTAGATATATGTGGGATTAAATTGAATGTTTATCAATTTACCCTTTTATAAGTGAAGTAAAATATTCATAAATAAGGATAATTTAGTCTTTTCATAAAAAACTATTCCCATCATTTTCTTATCTGGTCCGTGTAATAAAACGTGGGGATAGCAGAATAGAGGTAATTCCGACCACACCAAAATACTAATTTCGACCATTCACACACCAAAATATACCAAATATTTTTTTTTTGAGAAATGTAATTTAATTAAATAACTA
Organism: Bassia scoparia; assembly: GCA_008642245.1. Lineage (NCBI taxonomy): Eukaryota > Viridiplantae > Streptophyta > Magnoliopsida > Caryophyllales > Amaranthaceae > Bassia > Bassia scoparia. The sequence continues at coordinate 11,098 of SNQN01003076.1, forward strand.
GCCAAAAAAGAAAATGTCAAAACATTACAACACAAATGCCCCAAAACACGAGGACAACACAACACGAGCCTAGGCGGTTGCAAAAGCATCAAAATTCCCCCCTTTGTCACCTTCTAGCAAGGGTTCAAAAAGAGAAAAACAATCATATGCAGCAAGTCAGCAACTACCAATACAAGAGAGCTAAACCAAGCCAAATATTGAAATTAAATAATACAATTTGGGATTAATAATCCCATTCCCTGCCGGCCTGCCCATAATCTCACATACCTAACGCCCAGATAACATTAATACAAAGGACTTGCAGTGACATTATCAACCTTACGCCCCGATGTTATAAATACAAAGGACATGCACTCACATTGCCAACCTATCTTTATTTCTAAGGTCTTTCCTTAGTCCTTAAGCTAAGCTGATTCTTAATTCGATAGCAAAGTCCTTTGCCAATTTTGCGCACTTCCTTTTCTCTTCTTGAAAAAAATGACCAAATTGCAGGATACAACTCATACAAGCAAAGATTTGCAACGAACAAGTTCCGTTTTCGAGCCAACTCTTACAAAAGTTGCATACACCTGCAATGGCGACGATGGAAAGGCGAAGAAGAGCAAGAAAAGTTCAAGCAATGCTTATGCTTCGTGTCTTGATATCAAAGAACCCGAGGCGAACGAAGAGTTAACCGGAGAAAAGGAGGTGTATATGAAGGCTACATTGAGGGAATATACACAAAGATGGGTTGATATGACGAAGCACACTCTAGGTGATAACCTTCTCTTACTAATAATAGTTATTTTATGTTTTTGACGAGGCAAGATAATTTCATTCACATATATAATAGTCATTTTGGCATCTACGTCAACATTTGAACATAATTTAGAAAGACTTTAAAAACTGATAACAAATTGTAGCCAGAATACCTAAAACTGCTTCTATTTACGTTCATCTTCACATAATAAGTGATTCCAAACTTGAAACTAACATGTAAATTCTTCGATGTCATTACATCTTTCAATAGTTCCTTCACCCACGTTACAATAGATATTATGGTACTTCCTTTGTTTCATTTTACTAGCAACCCTCATTTAAGGAAATATCATATTACTAGCAACTTTCATTTACTTTTCATCTCTAATAAACTTTTTAGTTTGAAATGATCAACTTACCCTTACTAAAAAAAACTTTAAACATGATTGTATTTCTTTTCTCTCTCTTAATTAGTAATGGCAGTATTTCTTTTGCACTCCATATATACTATTTGCAAATTTTACCTAGGAGTCCGAACCCATTTGAAAATTACTAGTAAATTGAAACGGAGAAAGTATAAGAAACTGCATTAAAATTTAGATCTTCTTGAATCAAAGTCATATTCCCCAACACGAATACACGTACAACTCTAAAAATCAAACCCAAACCCCAAAGCAGGTAACACAATACAACACAGATCCTAGACGCTACAACACAAACCCATGACGGGGACTACGATCTCTCATGAACAAAGAGAGACTTATTAATTGAAAAATGACGAGCAAAAAACACAAATATATATACTAAAGTACACGATTTGGGACTTGTCATGGCAAAATTAACCATAGTAGCCTCAAGATTGAAGCTTTTTTGAAGGTTTTTTTGGGATATTTGGGGAAGTTAAGGAGAAAAGAGAGAAAGGGAAACGGTTTCCTTTAATTTTGACCTTACAAGGCTAATGAGGCTTATAATAAAGTGAATTGTCTTTCTTCTCTTTCCTACATGGGAGAACTCGAAAGTGCTCTTTGCCATTAGGGTAATAGAGTTTAACATTGGGAAAGTTAATATTGCTAATGGACGCTCCGGGGTGTTAGTTAAGAATTAAATATATTACCTAAAATGGTATAAATTTTCGAATGCATATCAAACTGTGTAATTAATGTTTATATTCATTTAATATTTTTCATTTTTAGTTCTCTTATCTAACGCTCTGGGGGCGCTCGTTAGCTTTTTCCAATATATATTTACTTAGAACTATAGTTAGTAGTAGACTAGTAGTACAATAATAACGTAAATCTATAATATAACACTAACCTTTTTTTACACGAAGATGTGTCCGTCAATTAACATATAATTTTAATTTGATCAACATTACAAACACATAATACATTATTAAGTTATGATACTCAATGAAATAAGTAAATGCACGTTTAAAAAAATCAAGTAGACAAACCTTTGTTGTGAAGTACGAAGTATTATACTATTCCTTTTTTTTGAAATAAAAAAAAAAACTATTATACTATTCCTCAATAAATGACATAAATCTCAAACTTCAAAGTGATTTTAGAAATCATACATTATTGTTATATGAACACAAAACAATACATAAAAGTGATTAGTTTGGAAATTAAAAAAAAAAAGTTGAAAGTGTGACAAAAAATAAAAATAAAAAGCCAATCCAGTAGTTAACTTTGACGTGAATAAAAAAAAACTATTATACTATTCCTCAATAAATGACATAAATCTCAAACTTCAAAGTGATTTTAGAAATCATACATTATTGTTATATGAACACAAAACAATACATAAAAGTGATTAGTTTGGAAATTAAAAAAAAAAAAAAGTTGAAAGTGTGACAAAAAATAAAAATAAAAAGCCAATCCAATAGTTAACTTTGACGTGAATAAAAAGTCACGAGTTCAAATCTCATTATTGAGCGTTCACTCTTATCACAGGCTATCCCGTGAACTTGCAATACGAATACGRCGCACTCGATGAGCTACAAAAACTCACACTAAACAACATAGGTGATCCATTTACTGAGGGYAGCTATGGTGTGAACTCGAGAGACTTCGAAGTGGGTGTGTTGGATTGGTTTGCTCGTCTTTGGGAGATTGAAAGAGATCAATACTGGGGTTACATTACCAGCGGTGGGACTGAAGCAAACTTTCATGGCATACTTGTTGGGTATGTGTACTTCCTTGTCATTCAATTCACATGATTTTTCTTCAATTATTATACCAATTACATATCCCATAAATGTATGACAAAGTCTCATGTGCATCAGATGCACAATAAATATATCGTGCACCAAGTTAGAGTGATCCTTTTGTTGAATATAGTGACCCTTATTGTTTATCACTATATTGATGTAAAGTAAATAACAAATTACTATATAAACTAAAAGTGTTACTATATATGTTTGGTGCAGAATAAATTTATCGTGCATCTTATGCATATAAAAAACTTCTGTAAGTCTGTAACTATATAAGATATTCCTTCTATCAATAATTAATCAATTGTGTCACTCTTAGAAATTAAATGGCGCAATTGTGAATCTGCGAAAGAAACTGTTCGAAAATCATCTCAACCAAAAGTTTAAGCTGATTGACGCCCACTAACAATATACGAGTATTTATTACTTGGGGTCTTTTATGCATTTTCAGGAGAGAAATGTATCCTGATGGAATTCTATATGCCTCTAAAGAGTCACACTACTCAATCTTCAAAGCTGCACACATGTATAGAATGAARTGCGTAATGGTTGAGACTTTAGCTTCTGGGCATATTGACTGTGCCGATTTGAGGTTCAAGCTTCTCCAAAACAAAGATAAACCAGCCATCCTCAACATCAACATCGGTAATAATGTCACTACGTCTTGGAAATTTACTTAATTAAGGCTATGTTAAATTCGGGAACTGATTTCTGCGCTTCAATTTATTTAGCGATCGCTTTGGTTATCGTTAAATTTTTTACGATTGCTAAAGGGGTCGCTAAAATGGAGTGCAGATATTAGCATGGAATGCGGAAATTAGTGACCGTTAAATTCATCTAAACTTTTCTAATCTAATCTATTCTGAATTTTTCTGATTTGATTTGATTTAATTTCAACTTAATGTATGTTGTACTTGCACAATATGATTCTCATGAAAGCAAAGGTGATTTTTATGTAACCAATATACTTATGTTATTAGAAAAAGTCTAAACATCTAACTAGTTATAATTTTGTGCAGGACCCACTTATATAACTGTAAAATTAGACTACTATCAAAAAATATAAAGTAAAAAATAAACTAAAACGGATGGAGTAGTTAAATATCTACCGTAACTCATGTTATTATAATGTTTTGTTGCAGGAACTACTGTAAAAGGTGCTGTTGATGATCTCGATTTGGTGTTACAAATTCTTGAAGAGTGCGAATTCCAACGAAACCGGTTCTATATTCATTGCGATGGAGCCTTGTTTGGCGTGATGGTTCCATTCATAACTCCAGTTAGTAGCTAACTAACTAACTATTATTATCGACTAATAAGGCTATGTTATTTTGGACTAATAAATACTAAGCCGTGTTGAATTAAGTTGAATTGAAATGGATTAAATTCAATTGAACTTAATTGAAGTGTCTAGCCTAACAGTTTAAAAAGAACAAGGGCTAATAAATCTACTTCTATTAGAGTGTTTGTATGACAAATAATATTACTCCCACATTACGTATTACTTGAAACACTTGTATTAGAGTGTTTTCTAAGACAACTTTTCTTAATTGTTGTTAGGTGTTGTATTAGGTAAAGTAGGAGAGAGAAAACATGTGAAATTTGGAGGGAAAGGGAAAAAATAGGAGAGAAGTGTTACAAGTATTGTGTGATAACACTTATTTATAATAAATGTTGCAAGTAATACGTAACGGAGGTTTACTTTAATTGGGCATTAACTTGTTGCATTACATCTAGTACGTTGCTTGACTATTTTATTTTTGTTCAAAGAGCCACAAGGCAGAGATTAGAATAGATCTCAGGATCACTATGTCTTTTGCTTGCTTATGTCTTGTATATTAATATATGATTGTTTTCACAACATTTTTGTCGTGATGTGCTAATTTAATTACCAATGCATTATCTCTTACGATCTTATTTATACTAGTATGGAAGATTCATAATTTTTATGAAATGAACTTAAAATTATTTTGGCGAAAATCAGGAAAAATATCGTAAATTAAACAGTCACAAATCCTATACTTTCTCCATATTCATTTATGTACAGCAAAATAATATTTTATGAAACTCAAATAATACCCCTTTATTGCACATAATTAATTACAGAGGAAGTATTTTCGTCTACATGCTCTGATAGTGCATTGGAACAGGTACCAGAACTCACATTTAAGAAGCCAATTGACAGTATTTGCATTTCTGGTCACAAATTTGTGGGATGCCCAATGCCTTGTGGTGTTCAGATAGTAAGAAAAGAGCACATCGAAGTTCTCTCAAGGAACGTCGAATATATAGCTTCAAGGGACGTTACAATCATGGGGAGTAGGAGCGGTCAGGCCCCGGTCTTTCTATGGTACACTTTGAACCGCAAAGGCTATAGTTGGTTCCGACAAGAGGTCCAAAGGTGCCTAAARAATGCACAATACCTTAAAACWCAACTTAAAAAGGCCGGAGTTAGTGTCATGCTCAAYGAGTCAAGTAACATTGTGGTGTTCGAGCGCCCTAGGGACGATGATTTCATAAGATATTGGCAATTGGCGTGCCAAGGGAAGATATCACACATTGTTGTAATGCCTAGCACTACAATAGATTCCTTAAACATGTTTTTCAATGAGCTTATAAAAAAACGTTCAATGTGGTACAATGGTGAAGGTGATCAACCTCCATGTGTTGCTTTCGAKATAGGCAAGGACAATTGTGCTTGTGGTGTGCACAAGCTAGTGAACACCGGTGCTTGTTAAATGGGTTATTGTTTGAACAACAAAATTATAGGAAACATTTATTATTCTTAGCTTGTTTTCTAAAGTTTAAGTTTGAAAGTAAGGCATAACTCAAATGGTTAAAGTTTCTCTGTCGATTTTAGAAAAATCTGAGATCGATTCTCATTCCTGCTCATCGAGTCATTGACATCGTACTATCACATGTTGACTCTTTTCTTAATCACTCACATGCGTCACTTGCTTATATTCCCATTGTAACACAAGTATGGTAACTTYAAAGGTGTGTCAAGTAACAAGTAACGTAATTAATTGACACATATGTGTTGATTGGCTAAGTGAATACAAATATGTAATGAGGTATTCGTACAAAGAGATCGCCAAGTGTACAAGTGAAGTGTCATGGGATATTCTAGTTTCATTTGAAACACGTACAATATATATCATTAAGATGAAGTTATGCATCCCATAATGTTTTATGCACATGAATTTCAAGCCATCCCATAGTTTTTACTCGCTCAAAACTTGAAGTAAAAGCATGACTAATATACTGTAAACCATATAAAGTCAATCAACTTGTTGAAACTAAGTTTCATTATCAAACTCAAAGAAATTCATCTTGTGAGATGAAGAACAGAAACAATAACAAGAACAGCTAAAACATATTTCAGAGAAATTGAGAGAATGTAAATAGAATGTTGTGATGAATTTTATTTCTGAAATGATTAAGAAATGATTACAAGCCTAAAGTAGCTTATATAGCATAGCTTAATACAAGGAAAAGATCTAGAAAGATCCATAAATACCCCTGCCAGTATGGCATATACAATAACAGAAAATAACCACCTTGAGTTGACTTTCAAGGGGAAAAGATATGAGCGTTGACTCTTGTGTATATTCCAATACCCTCCCTCAAGCTAGGGTTGGATGTGATGCACCAAGCCTAGATTGGACAAAAGCTCTTTGAACTTAGGAGAGGGCAGGGCTTTAGTAAAAAGATCTGTCAATTGAGATCTTGTAGGTAGATAGGTAAGCTGAATGAGGCCCTCCAAGACTTTATCTCTTGTGAAATGACAATCCACTTCAATGTGTTTTGTCCGATCATGAAAAACTGGATTCTTTGCAATATATATAGCCGATTGATTATCACAGTTCAGAGTAACTGGTCTAAGATTCTGAACACCCAATTCTTCCAATAGCCTTACAAGCCATGTCAATTCACTGGCTGCTACTGCCATAGCCCTATACTCAGACTCAGAAGAAGACCTGGAAACAATGGATTGCTTCTTACTTTTCCAAGAAATAGGTGACTTGCCTAGCTGAACTAGATAGCCTGTGACAGATTTTCTTGTGTTAGGGCAAGCAGCCCAGTCTGCATCAGAAAAAGCCTGCAGAACCAACTCAGTGTTGCCATGAATCAAAATGCCTTGATTTGGGGTTCCCTGAACATATTGAAGAACATGTTGCAAAGCTTGGAGATGAGGTACTCTTGGAGCATGCATAAACTGACTTAAAGACTGAACTACAAAGCTGAGATCAGGTCTTATGTGGGTTAAAAAATTCAACTTACCCACTAAAGACCTGTAGTGTTCAGGATTGTCTATTAGCTCACCTTCATCAACATGCAACTTCAAATTAATGGGAAAAGGAGTTGGTGAATGCCTCTGTGTTTGTAGTTGACTAAAAACAAGAAGATCCTTTGTGAACTTGGACTGAGTAAGCACTATTCCATCTGTAGTGTGACTGACCTCCATACCCAAGAAGTAATGCAGATGACCCAAGTCTTTAATACTGAATTTATCATGCAAATATGCCTTCAGATCATTGATAGTGTCAACATTAGTACCAGTGATGACAATATCATCAACATACACAGCAACTAATGTCAAATGCCCTGAATCCTTTTTAATGAATAAAGAATAATCTGACTTTGATTGCACAAAACCCTTAGTAACCAAGGTTGTGACCAGTTTCTCATACCACTGTCTTGAAGCCTGCTTTAAACCATACAAAGATTTCTTCAATCTACACACCTTCTGATCAGGATTAGGAACTCCTTTGGGCATGTGCATATAAACTTCTTCAACCAAATCCCCATGGAGGAAAGCATTATTGATGCCAAGCTGATAGACTGGCCATTTATTGTGTGATGCAAGTGATAGAATACATCTCAATGTTGGCATTTTTATAACAGGAGAGAAAGTTTCATCATAGTCTATCCCCTCTTTTTGTGTATAGCCCTTTGCAACTAGTCTGGCTTTGAATCTTTCAACTGAACCATCTACTTTCAACTTAATTTTATATACCCACTTGCATCTGATAGCCTTTTTACCCTTTGGTAAACTGACTGAATCCCAAGTCTCATTGTGTTGTAAGGCTTGTATCTCAGTATTCATTGCAGCAACCCACCTAGGGTCCTGCACAACTTCCTCATAAGTAACAGGTTCTGTCAAGTTCTCTAATACATGGCTGTTATCCCTGTGAACTGTCACCAAATTACACCAATGCTTCTTTGCTATATTGCAATGATAGTCTGACAAATAAGTAGGTGCCCTTTTTGGCCTTGTAGACTGTCGGATTGAAGTGACAGGTGCAATAGGTACTGTGATATTAGAATCCTGGGATGGTATATCTGTGATATCCACAATTTCAGGAGAAACAGGACTATTTGAGGTGTGTGAAATTAATTGTGGTTGTTCAGAGTAGGTTTGAAAAATATCAGGAAGATCAAGAAAAGAAGGATGTGAATAAGTTGTAGAAGCTGGAAGATATATATGTGTGGGTTCAGCAGAAGAGGGTAAGTTTGATGTCATATGAAAAGGAAAATGTTGTTCATGGAAAACAACATCTCGGGAAACAGAAATTTTGTGGGTTTCAAGGTTAAGGACTTTGTAGCCTTTTTGACCTAGAGCATAACCAATAAAAACACATGGTGATGCTCTTGAATCAAACTTTGACCTGTGTACTTTAGAAGTGGACACATAACAAAGACATCCAAAAGATCTGAGCATATTCATATCAGGCATAATTTTGTATAACATTTGATAAGGTGTAAGAAAATTAATAGGTTTTTGTGGCATTCTATTGATCAGATAAGTTGCACACAAAATACACTCTCCCCAGTATTGTTTAGGTAATTTGGCCTGATAAAAGAGGGCTCTAACTGTTTCAAGAATGTGTCTGTGTTTTCTCTCAACCACACCATTTTGCTGTGGTGTATTAGGGCAACTTGTTTCATGAATAATGCCTTTGTTTAATAAAATTGTTTTCAAAGATCCTTCACAAATCTCTTGAGCATTGTCACTTCTGAGTTTTTGAACTTTAGTGTTGAATTGTGTTTCAACATACAAAAAAAACGGATTCATAACAGAAACAATATCAGATTTGAATTTGATCAAATGGGTCCAAGTGAATCTGCTGTAATCATCAACAATTGTTACAAATTGATTACAACCTGAATGGGTTTTGAGCTTATATGGTCCCCACAAATCTACATGAATAAGCTGAAAAATAGCATCAGATTTGGTTGAGCTAATAGGAAAGGGGAGTCTATGTTTCTTAGCTAAAGGACAAATTTGACAAATATTAGAAGATCAAACACAGGACAATCTGGTATGATGTGTTTTATTTGCTGAAAAGAGAGGTGACCTAATCTGGCATGCCACAATTTTGCCTTATTGATCTTTAAGGAAGCCTTGTTGCTTGCAGTAACTATGCTCAATCCCTTAGAAGAAATTGGAGGGGTAACAGACTTGTTGAGTTGATAAAGACCATCAACCAAGTTACCAAGAAGAGTTGGTGGCTCTCTCAAGGAGTGCTCCTGAATGAAACAAGCATTGTGAGAAAAGAAAATTGTGGAGGATAAGTCTAGGCTCAATTTATGCACTGAAAGGAGATTGAACTCAAAAGCTGGTGCATGTAAAACATGATGTAAAGTGACTTCAGGACTTAATATCACAGTTCCTATATGGCAAATATTAATCCTGTTTCCATCAGGTATAATAATAGATCCATGAAAAACTTTATAATTAGCAAACATGCTTAAATCATTGCAAATGTGATCAGAAGCACCACTATCAATCACCCATTTGGACTTAAAACATGAAACCATGCACATTGTACCTGCCAGATTGGCTTGATGTGTTGACTTTGGATCTTTGTTTGAACTAGATCCTGACATAGCTCCTGATTGGTTGCCTTGTTTATGTATCATTTCAAGCAGGTAGTTGTATTGGCTAACAGTGATGTTAGGTGTTGCAGAAACATCATTGACATGAACACCATTAACAGAAGCATTAGATTGAGATTCATTTGGCATTGAGGAATGCACTGTAGCAGGCACCCTTTTGTCTTTGAAACCTCTAAAACCTAGAGGATAACCATGTACCTTGAAGCACCTCTCAGGGCTATGGCCAGGGATTTTGCAGTGGGTACAAAAATAGGAGGATATGTCTCTTTTCTTGCTTTGATTAGGATTTGAGTCATTTTGAGTTGAACTTTGGTTATTTCTGGTGTAGGTAATTTGTTTGAGGTTTGGATTGTAAGTTTTCTGGTGATTTGCAGCAAAAGCTAGGGTTTCCTTTGTATCAGTAGAGATTTGTGTTGATTCCTTATGATCTTCCTCCTGTGCAAACAACCTGTAGGCTTCAGTAATGGGAGGTAGATCCTTCATCATAAGAACATTACTTCTGATTCCTTGGAAAACATCTCTGAGTTTCATCATAAGTACAAATTTTAAAGAATTACTTTCTACAATCATTTTAAAGAAATCCCACAGTTTGGAAATTACTTGCTTCAATTTTTTGGACAAAATACTCTCTCTATCTCTCTCCTTTTACGTGTGTTCTCTATTTTCTTTCTCTTTATCATTTTTCCCCAAAAATTGCCTAGAAATTCGTTACATTACAGTGTGAAGAGTATTGTGAAACGGAGAAAGTACATCAATACTTACAAAACTCATCATCTCTCGTCATCAAATAATAATAAACTCCGTCACTTTCTTTATATCAATTCTGGGAAAAAACTCACGACGTACCAACTACCAAGTTATTTTGATGCATTAATGCAGGCAAGGTGCTCTAAATTATCATATACTCCGGACTTTAGATCTTGACTGGAGCACAATAATGTGTGTGAAAGGTATATAAAAAAATGTGGTTCAAGTGTTATGAGATGTATAATGGATGCTTGACTTGACAAGTCAACATTTTAGCATAAAAAATGAGGAATTACTAGTACTTAACTGACGATAAGAGGAACATTTACATCAATTATTGCATTTTAATATCCGCACGCATCGCGTGTAAAAAAAACTAGTAATTTATAAACAATCTGACTTCTTTTGCTTGTCGTATCTCGCATGTGACGATCTTAATTAGGGTGAGAAAATTGGCATACATTATTAGTGTGCATCAGATAATGACCGTTTGAATTACTTGCTACATTTTATATTTAAGGATTTTTTCATTGGTACTCATAAATTTTCATAAAATTCCAATGGTAGACATCAAAGTTTGGAAATCCCACATATAAAGTTATAAACATGTATTCATCTAAAATTCTCATAAGTAACAATTTCAAAGAATTACTTGCTACAATAATTTTAAAGAAATCTCACAGTTTGGAAATTACTTGCAACAATTTCTCTTTTGGACAAAATACTCTCTCTATCTCTCTCCTTTTACGTGTGTCCTCTATTTTCTTTCTCTTTATTATTTTTCCCCCAAAATATTGCCTAAAAATCCATTACATTACAAGTAAAGAATATTGTGAAACGGAGGAAGTACATCAATATTTAAGAAATTCATCATCTCTCGTCATCAAATAATAATAAACTCACGACATGCCAAGTTATTTTGATGCATTAATGCAGGCAAGGTGCTCTAAATTATCATATACTTCGGACTTTAGATCTTGACTGGAGCACAATAATGTCTGTGAAAGGAATACTCCCTCCGTATCATATTAACTGCAACGATTTGACATAAAATAGAGAAGAAAAATGTCCAATCATTACAGTTAATACGATACGGAGGGAGTATAAAAAATGTGGTACAACTGTTATGAGATGTATAATGGATGCTTGACTTGACATTTTAGCATAAATAAATAGAGCCGCGGTTTTTGTACAACAAGTGGCGTATATATGATGGCAACGTTTGTAATTTGACACTGCACACAAGCACTCATAGAGTAAGTATAAAAAACAATTGTGATTGTTTTACTTGGTCAATCACCCATTAAATAACTAGTATTTTTTTGCACGCTATGCGTGCATGTCAAACTAACGTATTTGTAAACATCAATTAGTTATTTATTCGTGTTACAAACATTAGTACTAAATTTAATTTTATTTGTTATTACGTCTTTAATCAATATTGTGTTTGTAAACAAATTTTTAAATATATTATTAAAAGTGGGATGTATAGAACGGAGGAAAACTTGTGCTTAAATAAAGTGGAAAAAAATTGTGTATAGTTTTGAATTTGATAAAGTGGAAAAGTTTGATTGACATAATAAAGAGTACGATACTAAATGATAGTCAACCTATAGTTAGGTTAAAATATTAAGTATGAGCAGTAAAATTCATGTTAAGTTTTTCATTTTCCCTCTATTAATTAAGTTACATTGTTCAACTAATTTTTACTCAAATTTTCATGTACAATTCATTTATAACATGTCTAGTATAAAACAATAATTTAACTTCATTGAACATTTAATTGAAATTTCAAATTTTTATTCCATCTTCTATATATATGGCAAGAATTAGAAAATTRCATTTAATATGACAATRAACCTTTAATTTAATTTTTATTTTTATAGAAGGGTCATTTAATCTCATTAAGGGTATAATTGTATTTTTGAAGGGGGGACACCATCTTCCTCCCCCCTTCACTTATATAATAGAGATTATAAAAGTGTGGGGTCCACTAATAAAAAACAGAAAGAGATAAGAAAGAAGAGAGAGGAAGCATTCACGGCTGATAACGACGATTGAACCAGAAAAGATTAAGAGAAGGGAGACAACCCACCTTCCTTAGCTCCATTCGATACGGGTTCAAGCTTTCTGATAGAGTATATATATTGTACTTCTGGACTTTAATTTCACTTAGAAGGGAAAAGGAGGTGAGATTCGAATCCATGATTTATGTGTCACGATGGCTCTGATATCATGTTAACCGGACCATCTCAACCAAAAATTTAAAATGATTGTTGAGGCCCAAGAATATAATATATATTCTATCACCTTCAAATCCCAGCATTATGCTGGTTTCTTCCACCCCCATGTACAAATCGGTTGAGACTTGTTGATAACCTATAGATCATGTTAATCCCACACTTGTCACATTCTGATTTGTTATAATTTAATTAATCAAAGTATAATCTAATTAATTAATTAAAAGATTATAGTCATCTAATAAAACTAATATAAAACACGTACCCCTACCAACACTACCAACACCACCCATGCACCCCAGCCACGGCACCTCAGCACAGCACCACCAACACCCTATGAACACCGCCAAACCTACTGCCCCCCCATGAATACCACTCACAAGTCTCCTTCGAGGTGTTGCAGATCCCACAACTACCACTCATTAGTCTCCTCCGCTGCTCCTCTCTTTATCTCTCGCCCTCATGTACCCAAATTCTCTCTCCTCACCCACACCTCGATTCTCTTTTGTCACCACCACTACTCATCTGACTGAGCGTATCTCAACACTTTGAGATTCATGATTTGAGTCATTAATCAATAATTGTTTATCTCTATTATATAAGGGAAGGGGTGAGGTGATGGCGATGGTAGCAGTGTCCAGTGAAGTTACCATCTTACCCCATTCCCTTTACTAAATAAAAATTAAAAAAACAATAGACAAATATCAATCCAAATACGTATTGACAAATCTTTGCCAGAAATATAAAATACAATAATAAATAAGTCAACTGAAATTAAATTACATCTTAAATCACGATTCAATCATTCAAATTAAGGGAAAATTCATACAACATAAAATACTTATGAATGTTAAAAATATTCGTTCAAATTTACAAGTGTAAAAAAATAATATTTCACACCACGATTTCGACGTCAATTCATCAACAACTTGATGATGATCGATTAAACAAATAAAATTTGAAAAGATACATATAAAAAATTTAAATCTTAGAAGTGATTTAAGTATTCCATTGAAAAAAATAATCAATGATTACAACTATAATAAACATAATATAAATACACACACATCGTGTGCATAAAAGGCTAGCTAGTAATAAATATTGAAGAATTGAAAGCAATCTAAAAGAGGGGGGTGAAGGAATTGAGTGTTTATGGAACCAGTGTCAGTTTTTTCTTTTCTTTTCGATTAAGGAGGAATTAGTTGGACTGGTACCTAGCAGCGGAAACACAAAGTAAAAACAACAAAGAGAAAACAATAGATTTAACGAGAGCTGCGAGGTTCAGTCAATTCAACTCTAGCCTACGTCCTTCTATCCTATGTTTTCTTCTTTATCTAGTCCCAAAAATAAGAATACACACACCTAGGGAAGCAATTGGGGAGGGGCTAGGCGGGTTTTGCCTTTCCCATCCTCACCCCGCCTTAATTTTTCATATCATCCTCCAACCCCTCCATGGGTATAAATTCCATCCCCATCCCCGCCTCAGCCCCACTAAGTCAATATAAAAAATCATCCGAGCTCGTCCCACCACCCACTTGGGTATTCATTCCTAAACACTCAAGGCTGCTGATATTTTTCAAAATCAAAACATTGAAAAATATTTTTTAGAAAAACTTTTTTCAAACTTTTATGCAGCAACACTACCTCGTTAGTTAATTTGGTTCCATGAATAGTAGGTTATGAATTTTGTACCAATTGGTTCCAAAATTTATATCACTACTATAACACAAATAAAACTTATAGTAACTTATCACACAAGTTCATAAAGACAAGCACCTTTCATGAAAATCTTAAATAAAACTCAAAGTAAAATTTAAATCATACCTTAATGATTCTTTAAGTCTTGAAATCTCCTTTTGATTTGATCTAATGTCTTTCAACTTCTTTCTTTGAATTTCTTTGAAAGGCTTTCATACTTTAAGTTTTGGGATGACCTCTTTGAGATGCACATATAACATGGTCAATGCATAGAAAAATAATAAGTAAATGTTTAGCAATACACTCAAGGGAACAGTTTCTGTTGGTTCCCAACCAGCACATACGAACTATTCTCTGCAACAAGACAAGTTAAAACCACAAATATATAGTTTAAGCATAGAACTTGTCTGGGAAACAACACTTAGTTATAGTTGATTCCAGACCATCTTATGACACTTGTAAGCATCCTGTTACTTGTATGAGTGTTTGTCGTCATTTAATATTAAGGCACTCAACTAACAATCAACATATGTCTTCAATCAATGGTTGCAGCAGCCAAAACAAGTACTATACGAAGTATTTATATTACATCAACAAACCTTTGAGACTCATGCCCTACCATTCAGCCAAACCATGAACTAATAACACACACAAAAAGACAAATAAATTAGAGGCCACAATAGTAGTAACTAGTAAATCAACAAAGAACCAAATCATTACAATTGGGGCAAGTTTTTGGGCTACTAAACTTACTAGGCTTCTAATACTCTCTTCTACAAATTTTTTACATTATTGTTTTATCATGCTAGATAAGAGAGCACATCTTTCCTTTGATATAGAGTTGCAACTTGTAAAAGGTTACGACCCTTTCGGTCAGTATCGTGTAGAGCTTGAGGACAACACAGTAAGAACTCCTTGACGACGTTGACATGTCCTCCGGCAACTGCCTTATGGATCGGATATGAACCGTCCTCATCAATGTTTCTCGAGGAATCTGGAAAACTCCTAAGAATGTGGCTGAATTCTTCAAAATAACCTTTCGATGCAGCGTACGAAACCACTTTCCATCCTTGTCTATCAGGGGAGTTGATAAGATCAGGTAGCCCCTCTAATATAGCTTGCAGCACAGCTGATTGTATCAAAGTGGATAAACAATAATAAGTTGTTACAAAGTGTGTATAGTAGACAATCACATACAAATTCAAGTGTTTTTAATATTCACAACTAGTGGTTTGGCCCAGGCTATGCCCTGGATCGTCGTTAATTATAAAATTGTTGTACATTATAAATTTCATAATTTTTTATATTATGTGATTCATTGGTAAGAATTTTAAGATGAGATGATGACGTGATACCATATTCGTGAATATGTCAAATTAAAGAAATGGAATACTCCCTATGAAGATAGAAAATGAAACGTAACTAAATTTTTAAAGTAGAAAAAACAATCAACATTGAAGAGTTCAGATAAAATTATGTGAACACTTAAATCAATAATAACAATAAAAAAAATAAATTAATAATAATAATAATAATAATAATAATAATAATTAATTGAGTTGGTAAGTATGTCATAAGTCTTAACAGAGATCTTGTGTTCGATACTTATTAGGTACAATTTTTTTAATAATAATTAAGTAAATATTGACTTGCATATGTGTTCAATTATAATTGGTACATGTGACGACTTTTGGCGCAATAACAAATGAACGAATGAAACACGTGACATGTAGACATTTCTTGATTGACACCCTTTTTAATAGATGTTTATACATTATCCGACTTAAATACGAAGTATATATTTATTCTTAGGAAATCATTACCCCGCATCAAATTAGGCCCTGTTCTCGTCAACTTATTTAGATAAGTTTCAGTAAAAATAAGTTCATTTCAGTAGTAATAAGTTAAGTTCGGCAGCAACAAGTTCAGTTCAGTAAAAATAAGATCAATCCTTCAGAAATTTGTTAAGATTTTAGTAAAAATAAGTTCAATTCAGTACCAATAAGTTCAGTTCAGTAAAAATAAATTCAATTCAACAAAATTCAATTGACAAGAATAGGGTCTTAGTTTGAAATGAGGTCTCTGGACAATTTTCGAAAAAATTGCAGAAATTTTTACCATGGGTTCACATGATAATATGATGGGTCCAAGGAAGATTTGGGGGCCAAATGAGTCCATATAGGGGATTTTTGAGTCCGTTAAAGAAAAAACGAGAAAACGTCGAAACACTCATATGGGACAGTATGCTTAGTATCTGGGTACAAAACTGTTGGAATAGTCATTTCTCATGACCGTGAAGGTGTGACGGAAATTATGTACAAATTCGAGCCGGGTCGCCGAGATGTCATTTTTTGGCCGAAAAATCGTGGATTATACATCACTGAAATGAGGTCTTTGAACAATTTTAAGGAAAAATTACCGAAATTTTTACCATGTGTTCACATAATAATAAGATGGGTCCAAGGAATATTTGGGGGCCAAATGAGTCCATACAGGGGACTTTTGAGTCCGTTAAAGAAAAAAAACGAGAAAGCGTCGAAACACTCGTAGGTGGCAGTATGCTTGGTATTTGGGTGCAAAACTGTTGGAATAGTCATTTCTCATGACCTTGAAGGTGTGACAGAAATTCCAGACAAAATTCGAACCGGGTCGCCGAGCTGTCATTTTTTGGGCGAAAAACGTGGATTATACACCACTGAAATGAGGTCTCCGAACAATTTTCGGAAACAATTGCCGAAAATTTTACCATGGGTTCACATGATAATATGATGGGTCCTAGGAAGATTTGAGGGTCAAATTAGTCCATACAGGGGACTTTTGAGTCCATTAAAGAAAAAACGAGAAAATGTCGAAACACTTGTAGGAGGCAGTATGCTTAGTGTTTCGGTACAAAAATATTGGAATAGTCATTTCTCATGACCGTGAAGGTGTGACAGAAATTCCAGACAAATTCGAATCGGGTCACTGAGATGTCATTTTTTGACCGAAAACCGTGGATTATATATCACTGAAATGAGGTCTCCGGATAATTTTCGAAAAAATTACCGAAATTTTTATCATGGATTCACATGATAATATGATGGGTCCAAGGAAGATTCGGGGGGCCAAATGCGTCCATACGGGGGACTTTGAGTCCGTTAAAGAAAAAACGAGAAAACGTCGAAACACTCGTAGGAGGCAGTATGCTTAGTGTTTCAGTACAAAACTATTGGAATAATCATTTCTCATGACCATGATGGTGTGACAGAAATTTCGGAAAAATTCAAGTCGGGGCGCCGATATGTCATTTTTTGGCCGAAAAACGTGGATTAACACCAGTAGAAAAAACGCTAAAAACATTTTAACAAAAGCTCCATGTATTGAAAAGCTTGGAGCTTTAACAAATTAAAAGCTCCAGGCTTTTCAATAACTGGAGCTTTTAATAGTTRAAAGCTCCAKGCTTTTCAATAACTGGAGCTTTTGTTTTATGTTTAAGAAAATTATGGGCTTAGCCCAAGAAACACATGTACCTATACTTCATACTTGTACCAAGTAATATTCCTTGTAACACTCTATTTTAATACAACGTTAAACCCTCACCTCACAAACCCTCCCAGCCCCTCACTCACCTGAAAACCCTCGCATCCCTTCACCTTCTTCCTGTCTCTTACTCAATCAACTCTCCTCCTTTGAAAACACCAATGTCACCACCGTATTCTCGCCAGTCGCAAGTGGAAGCATCAGCGCCACCATATCCTCCAACTCCTTTCGCAACTACGCCGTCGTATCCTCCGACTCCCTTCGAAACTACGCCGTATCCTCCAATTCCCTTCGCAACCCCTTCAAACATTTGGTATAGTTTTATTTTTGAGTTGATTTTCATGGCTTGATTTTCAACTAATTTTGTTTTGAATCTGGATTTTTAAATTTCTTTTTAATTTTTGCATATTTAGATTGGTTTGTTTTTTTATATTTTGGTTAATTTTCGTTTTGATTCGGTTTTAATTTTTAGTTATTTTTTTGATTTTTCAAGGTTCAGTAAAGTTTAAGTTTAGATCTAGATTTTGATTTTGGTTAATATTCAGTTGCATATTTTGATTTTTTTTTTAGTTTTCAAGGTATGTAACTTGTCGTTGTCTGCCTCTACGTGTTGGTGCCCTTTGCTGTGTCTCGCAGCTGTTTCCCGTTGCAGCGTCTCGCCGCCGTTTCCCATCGCTGCCACATCCCACCACTCACTGTAGCTGTCGCTACTTGTTGCTGTCGTTACTTGCCGCTGCTTGCTGTCGGTTGTTGTTTGTTTCTATGATTATGTATTGTAATCTTGTTATTGTTACGTTTGATTTATTTCTTTCATATTTTTGACTTGGATTTATTTTGATGAAATACTGTATTATACATTGTAGTTACTTAAAAAATTGTACTGTGGAATGTATATTAGCTTACGATATATTATAGTGATATTTTTCACTTGTGTTTTGTAATTATAATATTTTTTACTTAATAAAATATATTATTATTTTTGGCAATTGTTGTATTTGATGTACTTATATATGTATTCGATGTATATCTACTAGCAAATTGTAAATGTAGAAAAAATTGTATATACATTTAATTTGATTTTTTAAAAACACATTACTTAAAGTTCCAAATTGGAGCTTTTAGTACCTTAAAAGTTCCAAGCTTCTCAAAAACCTGGAGCTTTAAGACACTAAAAAGCTTCAAATTTTTAAAAGCCTGGAGCTTTTAAGACGTGAAAAGTTCCAGGCATGCTTGGAGTTTTTATTATGTCTTCTAAAGTACCAGCTCCAAAAGTACCAGACAAAAACTGGAGCTTTAATTAGTGGGAAAAAGCCTGGAGCTTTTGGCCTTTTTTCTACTAGTGTATACATCACTGAAATGAAATCTCCGGATAATTTTCGAAAAAATTGCTGAAATTTTTACCATGGGATCACATGATAATATGATAGGTCCAAGGAAGATTTGGGGGCCAAATGAGTCCATACGAGAGACTTTTGAGTCCATTAAAGAAAAAATGAGAAGACGTCGAAACACTCGTAGGGGCAGTCTAGTATGCTTAGTATTTGGGTACAAAATTGTTGAAATAGTCATTTCTCATGACCGTGAAGGTGTGACAGAAATTTCGGACAAATTCGAGTCGGGTCACCAAGATGTCATTTTTTGGCCGAAAAACATGGATTATACATCACTAAAATTAAGGTTGACAAAAGCTGACACGACACGAACACGATCTGAAATAAGTGGTTAGGTTTGAGATTTTCGACATGAACACGACCTGAAAGTAAATGGGTTAGGTTCAGGTTGAAATTCTCGACACGAAACCAACTTGAAATGACTCGAAACTTGAAAAATACAAAATTAAAATATATTACTTGAGGTAAAAACTAATGCCCAAGTTAAAAAATAGTGCAAAAAAAGCAAAAACTTATGTGACACGAAAAACACGACACGACCTCGACCTGAAAAAAGCGGGTTAAGTTCGAGATTCTCGACACGGAAAATTAAATGGGTCGACACGAACACGACTTGAAATCAAAATGGGTCAGGTTAGGGTCAAGGATTTTTTACACGAAAAAATTATGAAACGAACACGAACATGACACGACACGACCCATTTGACGATTTTAGTTTTAGTCTATTATCACTCCTTTTAATTTAAACAAACACTAATTAATGAGAAAGTAGTGGATGGATTAGACAAAAGTTAAGTACTCCGTATAATGAAAATTATTTTTCACTATCACTAAACGTAACTCATCAAGCAATTGCCAAGCATAAACCTATATAGTAGAATAAAAAAAAAAAAAAAAGGAATGAGGTTTATGAGAATGATCAATACCTAGGTTCCTCTTCTTGACGGCAAAATGTGCTATTGACATCTTCTTAGCATCCTCATATACACGCTCTCTAACGGACCGTGGCCAATCGGCCCTAGTCACGCAACGCACCAAATCCAAGAAACCCATGGCTACGGCCAGGCGAAGTGGCGACCTTCCTAGTCGGTCGATTTTGAATACAGCCCTCGGCGCCACCTCAGCCAAGTAGCAAGCCACCTCCTCATGGCCACCCTCAATTGCATGAAGTAAGGGGGTGGTGTCGTTTTCGTCCCCCTCGAGTAGCTTCCTTAGCTCGCCATTACGTTCCAAAAAATGGATGATGATCTTCAGCGGCCCCAAACACCCATTACTAGCGGCCGTGTGGATGGCCGTCCGACCCCTTTGGTTCTTGTATTCGAATAATTTCGGATCGATTTTTAACATCACCGTAACGTCAACCTCTCTGCCAGCCTCAACGGCTTCGTTGAGTTTGCTCAGCATCTCTTCGACCTCGACATCACCGTATTTGCCAATATCATCAGATAATCTTACCACTCTCATATTTAAATCAGCATCGAGTGAAGAGGTGCGAAATTTTTCTTCATACAGTGTTAAAAATTCTTCTTCATCGAGTTTGTTCGGTACATCCCGGGACAGATCATCAAGATTAATCTCAGCTCGAACCGCCAGATCAAATGGAGACTCTTGATCATTGTTTGTAACGGCGGCAGGTCTTCGATCGGCAAGAACGAGACGAGCAACAGTGTCTCTGTGGTCATTCTTGAGTGCCAAGTGCAACGGTGTGTCTCCGTGTGCGTTGCGCTTGCACAGCACATCTTTCACCCTATTGGGATCACCCTTATCAATACTCAAATGATTACGCACTAGGAAGTTAATCATCTTCGACACGGTGAGCCCGTTCCCGGCACGTGCGGCTACATGGAAAACCGTGTCGCCCACGGGATCAGCAATATGGATCAGGGAGGGATCGATTTTGAGGAGCTCCACCGCGTCATCGGCTCGACCTTCCATGGCAGCATCAAGGAGTTTCATCCCGTTGTTGCAGTTGTCGTTGCTTGTTATACTAGACTCCATTACAGAACAATAACTATATTGAGTAACTGTCACAAGCTTAGTCTTGTTTCATTTCTTTACCTAATTAACAAATTAACAAAATTTATTATATTAAAAAGAAGTGACATTCTACTATACCAAATTACCAACTCTCAATTCCCGTTAACTCCTACCTCCGACTTTTCACCGCAAACTTTTCCTGCAAAACTCTCATCATTAAATTTCAAAAAATAAAAACAACTAAACTAACATAATTTTATATCCATCACAATAATTTTGGTGTAATAATATCTTTGTTCACCAGTATATTTATACCATAAAAATTATGAATATTCGATGTAAATAAATATATACACATACATATGAATTAAAAAAAATATCAATTTTCTTTTTAAATTTTTTTTTTATAAAATTGAAACAAACAATGTTAAACATTGGAGAGTATTTAATAGCAATATGCTTATACACATTAAGATCCTTAAGAATATAACAACAAATCTATAGCTTTAAAATTCCATCAAGTGTCACTTAAGATACTTATCTAAATACATTTTATTGTAGTAGTTATCATAAAAATCCAATAATTAAATAAATTAATAAATTATGAAGTGTTTATAATTTGCATGTACTAATTTTTATGTCTAGCAGTTGCAAAATGCTCCGGCACACTCTAGTTGAAAATTATAAGTATCCCCTTATATTTGCATTAGGCGTGCCACTTGGTGAAATGTTTTTCAGACACTAAAGTCTTTGGTAGGTTTACCTAACTACTTTTTTTTTTGTTATGGTTCCCCAAAAAAAATAGAAAAGTTACTAATCATTTGACTAAACCAAAAAATAATTCAATTTTTTGTGGTAAGAGAGCCACAAGGTCCTTTTAATAGAGGTGATCAAACAATTAGTCCAGCCTGAAAATTCACCGGGCGTTAGACATGAATTTTCGGGTCGAAATCGGGCTGGGTCAGGCCTTTTCGAAATTTTTTGCGGGCTTTAGTCTTCACTTTTTACGCATTTCAGTTAATTTTTTGGGCCAGGCTCGAAAAAGCCTGCCTAGCCCGCTCTAATTTTTCAGGCTTTGGACAACAATTTTAGGCCCGATTAAAGGGCCTATTTTCACATGTCAAGTCCGACCCGAACTCGAACCCGATCCATGATCACCTCGACCTTTTAAAAACAAAGAGCCACAAGGGAATGGATGGAAATTAATCTTAGGATGTCTTGGAATCAGAGGAAAGCTTTAAACCACCTAAATTATCTTTCACTTTGAGCATGCTCACTCGGTTCACCGAGGGTTACTAGCACCCGACTACATCCGGATCCGACCCGGGTCACACACTTGGCTATGGTGGGTGAGTCTCCTAATGAAGATTTCTGCATATGGCTCACTTAAACGGTATCAAGCTGCTTACCACTTGAACCAACCTTCATTGGTTAAATTATCCTTCACTTTGAATTCAAAAATTATTTGAATGTTAATATGTACTTAGTATGTGACATTGCAGTGTCATCAAACTCACTAACACCGGTATACATCCGGTGTACATTAATTTAATGTGCTCCAAAATTAATCATATAGGTCATTACACATACTATAATAGTAACTATATTATAATAAAATGTCACTATATATATTTCAAAAGAGTTAAATCAGATTATAAAAACCACTAATTAAATTAAGAAATTTATAAGTTTTAATATTGTTAAGGAAATAATCGTATAATATATTATTAATAAGTTAAATATATATACGTAGAATATATTTTCCCGTATTGATATGATTTATTAAATCATATCTTAGTATTTATGTTAGAATTATATTGTGAGAAGATTGTTTCTCATCTTAATGTTAATCTAAGATTGTATAAATACCTGAGCTTTGATGAATAATGAAAATCACAATTCAACCCCAAAACACAATTCTTAACATGGTATCAAGAGCATGTTAAATTTTGGGTAGTTTAATGAAAAAATTCTCTCGCCGGTGGGTTAGAAAATTAAACTCACTGACGGGATTCCGAGACAAACAACTTTCTCAAAATTTTTTCCTTTAATTAATTCTAGGGCTGCTATTGACAAACAATTCCCATTTTTTTCTTTGATCAATGGCTTCCGTAGCATTCGGTTTCAACTTTGATTGAAGCCAAATAATGACAAGGTGACTAGTTGCATGCCTTTGATATTAAACAATACCTACTGGTGGTGTTTGATCGAAATTACATTGGAATAACAATTCATTGGTCTTCTATGTTTGGTTATCTAATTTCTTTCTTTGATTATTTAATGGCTCCGTGCATGTGTCGTGAGACACATAATTTACGGGTTCTCCTTGTATCATGAGACAGGGTTTTAACGATTCTCCTTGTATCGTGTGACAAGGGTATATGATTTGAGCACAATGTTGTTGCTAAAAAAAATGAAATTGAGCATGTGTTTGCTCCAATCATCCAATAGATTTGAGCTTGATTTTGCTTTGAAAAACTAAATTAATATATTTGCAGATTATTGATGGGTTCGAAAAGAATGACGTTCTCATTATGGAAAGAAAGAAGAAGGAAAAACAATTGAAACTCCAAGTTGACGAATAAATTTGGTGCTACTGAAGATGATAATAAACAGTCATTGTTGTTCACCGATACCTTGGTTGTTCACCAAAAAAAATCAATACTAAGTAATTGTAGGGGTACTCTTTTCGCACACTAGCAATAACAATAAAAAGATCCCTGAATACAGAAATCGCAACACGGAATTCTTAATGTAAGATGGGTTGTAGAGCGGAATAAAGAAGAGGAGCACAGCGAGTAAGAAGACACATCCCATAGCCAAAACAACATAAGAAAGCCAAGATGCATTCCTCAACACCACAAATACACCCATCATGAATGCGACCGACATCATGACCATTGCAAATCCTAACAAAGGCAATGCAACCTTGAAGGATACTAGGATCAGCTTTAGGTCACCCAGGTGCGCCCAAATGAGAGCCACAACACATAGGGTGGAACTGTATAATGCCGCGGTGTTGCATATTATGAACACCTTAAACGCCCACCATTTCGGTAGGACAGCCATTCCTATGTTTGGATCGTTATCGGATTGGTTGTAACCTCCCGGCAGAGTGAATCCGGCGGTGAAGGTCACCGTAGCTATTAGTGTTGCCACCAACATAAGAGTGTCGGCTCTTTTCATGAAGTTGTCAAACTCTTTTTCGTCACTCACTTTGTCAATTTTCGCATAGCTATTCCTCGCTGACATTGAGGTTTGGGGTGCATTAACACATCTCAAGGCCAACCATGTAAGCCTCTGTAGGAAATAAAAGAAAATTTGTTTAATTTGAAATAGCCTAGATTTTTGTACTTCCTCCCTATCAAAATAAACGCAACGWTTTGACATAAAGTAGAGAGAAAAAGTGTCTAATCGTTGCGTTTATTTTGATACGGAGGAAGTAATTTCAACAAGCAATAGTAAATGTTTAGTTGACTTCGATCATTTAAGTTCAGTTCAATTTTATTCAGTTTGAAAAAACGAATAGGACCTAAAGCAACATACCGCTTCAAAACTGGGGAATGAACCGGCATGTAGTAAAACATAATCAACAGCAGTGAACCCCTTCTTGTTCATCAATTCGAGCTTACACCTCCTATCCCGCGTCAAAATGTATGTCACCCTAGGATGAAAACCTTTCGAAGCCAAATGCAAAGGAGTATTACCATCTTCGTCCTTTAGATTGATAAGCCTATCTAACTCCGACAACTTAAGAAGGTACGACACAACTTCAGAGCTCCCACTAGCAGCCGCGACATGGAGGATGCTTTGGCCTTTATGGTTGAGCAAGTTCTTCGTCGTGTGAAGTTCTTTGACAACTTTTACATTCCCCCCAGTTGCTGCCCTGTGAATTGGGAAGGAGCCTGCTTTGTCACATTTGTATGCATAATCTGGGAAATTCTTTAGCAAATATTGAACTCCTTCTAAGAAACCTTTGAATGCAGCATAAGATAATGGTGATTCGTTGTTATTGCCATGAACTGATTCAATCAGATTCTTATGATTGTCTAACAATTCCTTCAAAATATCTGCACATCAGGCATTATTCAAAAGCAAATAAGATTGTGGGTATGTTTGGAAAAAGTAGCGGTAGAGATAACGGTTAGCTATAGGGGTAACTGTCAACGGTAACAGTAGCTGTTAGCTGTTAATTAGTAGCTGTTGAAGATAACTGTTTAAAGTAGTGGTTTGAAATATGAGCGTTTGGTAAAGTAGTGGTTGAAAACTGTAATTTTCATTAAAATTATTTTTACAATGGTAATATAAATTGAGTGGTAACATAACTATATACTCCCTCTGTTTTTATTGATTGTTATAGTTTTCATTTTGGGATGTTTTCAAATTGTTGTTACAAACCAATCTAAAAATAACTTTTCTATTTTTTTTTACTTATTTTATTTACTCTAACATTAATTAATTACTTTTTTCTAAAGTCAACCTTCATTACTTTATCCAATCTATTTTTACTCAAAATTACTTTTTCTCAAAAAATTTCACTCAACATTTTCTCTTTTACCTAACTTACTCAACTATTTTATCTAACTCAATCAACTCTTAAACATCGTACCAAATGGACATGGAACATCTAAAAAAACGGAGGGAGTATATACTTCCTCCGATCCGTTTTTTTAGGTGCTCCAGTCAATAAAACACACTTGCCGAGACACAACTTTGATCGTTGATAACTATAATTATATATGATTAATGAAAATTATAAAAAAAAAAACTAGATATTAATATATTATTTAACGAGACGAATCTAACGAGATCCCATTTGACTATATTTTTCATGACGTGTAAAGCACAAAACTTAATTAAAGTGCTTCATGTGAAAAATGCAAAAGTTAAATTGAGACAACTAAAAAAAACGGAGGAAGTATATATTATTCCACTATCATCAAATGTTCACCCACTTGCAATAAATTTTCAATAAAGTACTCACTATCATCAATATATTATCATAATTTTCAATATATTGGCATTAACAAAAACAAAAAAGTAATAATGAAAGTGGAATCAAATTATGACTTTCAACTTTTAGAATAATAGTTTGATTCTTTTCATAATTAAATCAAGCGTATTTCTTCAACCACGTGTCTCAATCACGTAGCTAGCTAAGTTATTAATCGGATAGAAAAATGTAATGGAGCAGGTAATTGATCAATCAATTGGTGACATAGTGTTCATAATATGACAATTGAAAAAGATCACTTATCTTTGTCATTATTTATTTTGCACACATTTTAATGGGTGATTTGATTTAGGACGAGGATAATCTCTATTATATAAGTGAAGGGGGAGGAAGATGGTGTCCCCCCTTCAAAAACCCCAAAATACCCTTAATGAATTTATTATTGAAAATCACAAAAGAAAAAAAAATTAAAACCCTTTCCTTTTTCGAATTTGTCATATTAAAGAAACAAGTTAAATATGGCATATGCATTAAATATCATTAAGGGTCATTTTAATATCTATTGGGATCTACATAAAATATCTATTTTACCCTTAATGAGATGTTTTGTACTTCGTAAACTATTTTTTTTGTTGTGTCCAATTATATCTATTTATTCCTTTATATAAAGTTGGATAAGCATTAGATTTCAATCATAATAGAGATATTTTAGTCTTTTTCATTTAAAAAATTGTATTTCCTATTTATTATCATCCATGTAAAACTTGGAAAAATAGTGCTAATTACCGATTATCACATATTTCAACACACCAAAATTCTAATTTCGACATACCAAAATTTATGCGAATATACACTTGAATAATTATCAACTTCCATAGCACACAATCCGCGTACCTACGCTCGATAATATAAAATGTTATGTTTAAATTAAACAATTAGTTTGAAAACAAACACCCTATTTATATCAGAAATAAAATAACAAATACAAGTAAAAATCTTATTTTTAAAATTAATCGAAAATTAGACATAAAATCAAACAATAAACCCAATTATTAAAAAAATTAAATAGAAAAGAAATAAAAACATAAAAAAAATCATTCTACACATTATACGCACTCACGCTGTGCAATTTTTATCCTTATAGAGATAAAAGAACGGGACAATTTGCCATATGCCCATAATATCTGCACTTTATTGCGAAAGACTGTCAGATTCCAAAAGAATTGTCTATAAATGCCATAAAATTGTGACTTTTGACGAAAAACTACCATTCAGACTCAATTATTTTTTACCATATCATCCGGCGTTTACCCGTAGTTTTCGGCCAAAAGAACACGTGTTGCTTCCGTTCCTCCTTTCTATTCTTCTTTTTCTTTCCCTATTTCACCCCCATTCTACCCATCTTGCTCACCTTCTCGTCACCTCCCTCAACGCACAACCACCCTCCTTAGCCATGCCTCTTCAATTTCGCTCCTTCCTACGAAACCTACCACTTCATTAGATCGCTCCTCCTCCCTTACTGACCATTTTTCACTTCACTCTCTTTGCTCATTTCGACGTCTCTGTGAAGATTTTTTATGGTATCACTTTAATGTACGCAGAACATTTGTCATTGTGAGATTTTGAGATTTCGTAACTCAGGCAGAGAGGATGAAAGAAAATTTAGAGGGTTGAAATCCTAAAAAAATATACAAATCTTAATTCTTATTCTATATTTGACATGTTATGTGGAATAAAATTACAAAAATAGATTGAACTTGCATGTTAGTATATGTGGGATTAAATTGAATGTTTATCATTATCCCTTTTTATAGTGAAGTAAATATGCATAAATAAGGATGATTTATCTTTTATAAAAAACATCCCAATATTTTCTTATCTGGTTCCGCGTGTATATAAAACGGTGGAGGTAGCGACATACGAGTCATATTCCGACCACACCAACAAGTACTAATTCGGACCCTTCACCACACCAAATTATCCAAATATTTTTTTTTTGAGAAATGTAATTTATAAAAACTAGTCCAAAAAAGAAAATGCTCAACACATATACAACAAAATGCCCACAACCATCTGAGGACAACACAACGCAGACCTAGGCGGCTTGCTTAAAGCATCAAAATTCCCCCCTTTGTCACCTTCTAGCAAGGGTTCAAAAACGAGAAAACAATCTATTGCAGCAAGTCAAGCCACACACCAATAACAAGAGAGCTAAACCAAGCCAAATATTGAAATTAATAATACAATTTGGGATTAAATAATCCCATTCTCCGCGTCATCTGCCCATATTCTCACATTACCTACACCCCAGATAACATTCAATACAAAAGCACTATGCAGTAGCATTATCAACTTTACCCCATGTTATAATACAAAGGCACATGACACTACATTGCCAACCTATCTTTATTCTAAGTCTTTCCTTCGTCACATTAGCTAAGCTGAATTCGTTCAATTCATAGCAAAGTCCTTTCCAATTTTGCAGCACTTCCTTTTCTTCTTCTTGAAAAAAAAATGAACCAATTGCAGATACACTCATTAAAGCAAAGCTTTGCAACGAACTGTTCCGTTTTCGAGCCAACTCTTACAAAAGTTGCATACCACTCTGCAATGGCGGACGATGGAAAGCGAAGAAGGCAAGAAATTCATAGCAATGCTTATTGCTTCGTGTCTTGATATCAAAAACCCGACGCAACGAAGTATGTTAACCGGGAAAAAGGAGTGTATACATATGAGGCACATGAGGGAAATATACACAAAGATCGGTGTGATTATGACAAAGCACACTCTAAGTGATAACCTTCTCTTACTAATAATAGTCATTTTATGTTTTTGACGAGCAAATAAATTTCATTCGACATCAATATAGTCATTATTTGCATCATACGTCAATTATTGAAACATAATTTCAGAAACGTTATTAAACAATCTGATACTAATGTTTTTTAAGTACGCGGAATTACATCTATTAGCCCAATAGATTCTATTCAAAGTCCTTATGCTCACGTATCATCATTCACTTTAATAAGTGATTCCAAACTTGAAACTAACATGTAATTCTCTGATTCATACATCTTTCATTAGTCCTTTTCACCCGCGTTACAGCTACGATCATACTGGTACTACTTTGTTCATTTTACTTAGCAACCTCATTAGGATAATTATATTTATTAGCTACTTTCAATTTACTTTTTTCATCTCTAATTAAATTTTTAGTTTGAAATGACCAATTTACCCTTACTAAAAACAACTTTAAACCATGATTGTTTTCTTTCTCTCTCTTTATTAGATTAATGCGCAGATATTTCTTTTGCACTTCCATATATTACTTTGCAATTTTACCTAGGAGCCGAACCCCATTGAATAATGCTATATATTGAAACGAAGAAAGTATAAGATATACTGCATTAAATTTAGATCTCTTGATCAAATCATATTCACCCACCACACGAATACACTTACTTAACTCTAAAATCAACCCAAACCCCAAAGCAGTAACACATACAACCAGATCCTCAGACGCTACAACACAATACCATGACGGACTACCACTCTCCATGAACAAAAGAGACTTATTTAATTGAACAATGACGAGCAAAAAACAAAGAATCATATTACTACAAGACCACGATTTGCACTTGTCATGGCAAACTTAACCAGTAGTGCCAGATTGAAGCTTTGTTGAACGGTTTTTTTGGAGTATTTGGGAGAATTAAGCCGAGAAAAGAGAAAAGGAAATCGGTTCTTTATTTTGACGCTAACAAGGCTAGATGCCTTTGAATAAGTAATGTCGTCTTTCTTCTCTTTCTACATGGGGAACTCGAAATGCTACTTTCCTTAGGTAATAGAGTTAACATTGAGGAAGTTATATTCTAATGGCCAGCTCCGTAAGTGTTAGTAAGAATATAATATATTACTAAATGTATAAATATTGTTCGATGCTATCAAACTGCTAATTAACTAGTATTCATTTAATATTTTTTCATTTTAGTTCTCTATATTCAACGTCTAGGCTAGCGTTGTCAAATTTAGACTAATGTACTTAGCTATTACAATCAACTATATATTCATACTTATATTCAGCAGAATAGATGTGTACCAGTAAAATTAACATACTTAATATCCTTAATCTTTATTTTCACATTACGACTAAGTGCACCGTTCAATTAATGTATTAAATTTATTAGATACATACAACATGATAATATTAAAGTGATCTATAGAAAACAATGCACGTTTAAACAAATCAGTAGAGAAACCTTGTTGTCATCCGCAAGTTTACGACTTTATTAATATCATCTCTATTATAAATAATTATAATAATAAAAAAAATACTTGTATAACCCTATTCCTCAATAAATGAAAAAATCGTCAACTTCAAAGTATTTACAATCATATCTCAATTAGCTAAACATACACAACAAATACATAAAATATGTTAGTTATGGATAATTAAAAAAGAAAAAAAGTTGAAGATCTGTGACAAAAAATAAAATAACAAAACAATCCGTAGTTAACTTTGACTGAATAAAAAAAAAAACTATTATACTATTTCCTCAAAAAATAACATTTATACTTCAATATATTCTAAAATTACTTGTTATATGAACACAAAATATACATAAATGATTATTGTTGGAAATTAAAAAAAAAAGTTGAAAAGTCTGACAAAAATAAAAATAAAAAGCCACTCCAGTATTAACTTTGACTGATAAAAGTCACGAGTTCAAATCTCATTATTGAGCGCCTTCACTCTTATCCAGGCACTCCCGTGAACTTGCAATACGAATACGACGCACTCGATGAGCTCAAAAACTCACACTAAACAAACATGAGCGTGTGATCCATTACTGGGGCAGCTATCGTTGTTGACACTCGACGGAGACGTTCGAGTGGGTGGTTGTGATTCGCTTGTCTCGTCTTTGGGATTGCAAAGGATCAATACTGGTCTGTTACTACCAGCGTGGACTGAAGCAAACTTTCATGCTACTTGTTTGGGTGTTACTTCCTTGTCATTCAATTCACATGATTTTCTTCAATTATTACCAATTCATATCAAATGTATGACAAGTCGCCCAGTGATCAGATGCCACAATAAACATCTCGTTGGACACAGTTAGAGTGATCTTTGTCTATCTTGTATATAGGAACCTTTATTATTTATCACAATATATTGATTGTAATATCCTATAAATATATCGATTATCTAAAACTAAAGATTGTTGTACTTATATATGTTTGTGCAGAATAAATTATCAATGCATCGTGCATATAAATCTGATAAATTATATCAAAATGTATATTCCTTCTTATCAAGTAATATAATTCTAATAGTTCACTCTTAGAATTAAGAATGATGCAAACAGGATCTGTGAAGGAAACTTTCGACAATCAGTCAACCAAAGTTTAAGCTGATTATATCCATCTATGTATTACGAGTCTTTATTACTATAGCGTCTATTATTAGCAGTTTTTCTGAGAGAAATGTATCCTGATGAATCTCTATTTTGCCACTAATAAGATCGTCATCACTTCAATCTTCAAACGCTCACAATGCTTATAGATGAAATGCGTAATGGTTGCAGACTTTACTTCTGGGATATTGACTGTGCCGATTGAGGTTACAAGCTTCTCCAAAAGCAAAGATAAAACCAAGCCATCCTCACATCATACATCTTGTAATAAATGTTCACTACGTCTGAAATTTACTTAATTAAGCTATTATATTCGGTGAATGGACTTGATTTTTGGGCTTCATTTATTCTCGATCGCTAAATTTTTTACGTATTGCCAAATCACGTCGCTAAATACATGTAAGATTTAGCATGAATGCGAATCAGGACCGTTAAATCATCTAACTTTTCTAAATCTAATCTATTGAATTTTCGATTGTTTATTTCAACTTAATGTATGTAGTACTGCACAATGATCATTCTACATGAAAGCTAAAGTGATTTTGGTATACACATATTATTATGTTATTAAAACAGTTCAAACATTCTAACTAGTTATTAATTTCGTGTTATGCAAACCACTCTTAGACTGAAAATGAACGAATCTACTATCATCAAAAAAATATACGTTAAAAAATAAACTAAAACTGTCTGAGTAATTAGTAAGAATCTTACGTTAACCATTATAATGTTCTATTGCAGAACTACTGTAAAACGTGCTGAATTATCATCTCGATTTGGTAGTTACAAATTCTGAAGAGTGCGAATTCCAACAGAAACCGGTTCTAATCTATTCATATTCGCGATGGAAGTCCTTAGTTTGGCGATACGATGGCTTCCATCATAATCTTCCATTATTGTAGCTATTAACTAACTAATTATTATCACAAATACGGCTTGTTATTTTCTGACTAATCAAATACTTAAGGCCGTGTTGATTATTAGTTGAATTGAAATGGATAAATTCAATTGTAAATTTAATGTTGAATTCGCCTGCTACAGTTAGATTAAAGCTATACAAACTGTCCTAAGCTGTCCATCGACCATCAATATTTACCACTTTATTACCATTGTACCTTAGTATACCGACAAGGTTCTATACATACTCTTCTTCTAAACACTTGTTTAAGTTTCCATCTTAAGAATTTCCTAATCGTGTCTTTATTAGTTAAGCTAGAGAGAGAAAATGCGTTGAAATTTGGAGTAGGAAGTGGAAAAATAGAGAGAATGTGTTACAAGTATTGTTTACACTTATTATATTAAATGTTGCAAGTAATACTACGGAGCAGCTTTTACTTTAATGGGCATTAACTTCTTGCATTCTCTAGTACGTTGCTTGACATTTTTATTTTTTCAAAGAGCCAACCAAGACAGAATTAGACATAGATCTTCAGATCACTATGATGCTTTTGCATGTGTTATGTCTTGATATTAATATTAAATATGATCTGGTTTTCAGCAACATTTTTGTCGGATTGTGCCTAATTTAAGTTCCTAATGCATTATCCTTACGATCTTATTTATACAGTCTATGGTTAAATTCATTCACATTTTCTTATGAAATCGAACTTAAAGTTTTTTTGGCGAAAATTCAGGAAAATATCAGTAAAATTAACAGTCAAAATCCGCCTATACCTTCTCACTATCCATTATGTACAGCAAAAATAATTTTTGAAACTCAAATAAACCCTTTATTGCACATAATTAATTTACAGAGAAGATATTTTCGTGTACCTTGCTCTGATAGTCGATGCAACATTACAATTACCAGAACTCACATTAAAAAGCCAAATTGAACACCTTTAGTAAATTTTTCGGCTCGTCACAATTTGCGCGGATCGTCACCCAATGCCTTGTGGTTTCAGATAGTAAGAATAAGAGCACTCGGATTCTCTCAAGAACCGTCGGAATATATCCAGCTCAACGGGAACAGTTACATCACATGGCGCACAACCTAGTGTCGCTTACGCGCACACGCGCCCCGTCTTCTACGGTACACTCTTGAACTCAGCAATAGGCATATAGTTGCTTCCGAAATGAGTCCAGAGTGCCTAAAAAATGCACATTACCTTACAAACAAACTTTTACAAAACGGCCGAGTTGTGTCCACTGCTCATCGAGTCAGTAACACATGTGAGTGTATCGAACCGCCCTAGGGATGCTTTCTAAGATATTGCATGTGGCGGCACAATGAAATCACACATTGTAATTAATGCCTAGCACACTAACAACTAGATTCCTTAAACATGTTTTTCAATGAGCTTATAATAAAAACGTTCAATGTGGTACAATGGTGAGGTGATCAACCTCCATGCGTTGCTTTCGATATACAGGACAATTGTGCTTGTGGGTTGACTAATCTAGTGACACCGAGTCTGTTAAACTGCGTTATTGTGCGTTGAACAACAACATCCTATAGGAAACATTTATTATCTGAGCTAGTTTTTCTAAAGTTTCAGTCTTGAAAGTAAGGCATAACTCAAATGGTAAAATTTCACCTGTCCCGAATTCTATAGAAAAATCTAGATCGTTCTCATTCCTGCTCATCGAGTCTAGACATCCTTACATCACATTTGACTTCTTTTCTTAATCACTCACAGAGTATATATGCTAGTCACTTGCATATATTCCCATTGTAACCAAATATGTACTTCAAGAGATGTGTTCAATAACAAGTAAAACGTAATTATGACACTGTGTTTGAATTGTCTAAAAAAGCGTGAATATATAACAAATATGTAATGAGCCATGCATTGTTAGCTCAACAAAGTTTATACAAATACGATTGCCAAGTGTCAAATGTGATGTGTCATGGGATATTCTAGTTTCATTTGAAACAGCGTAATATAAATATATATCTTAAGATGAATTGTTATGCATCCTTATAATTTTTCATGCACATTAATTCAAGCAATCCCATAGTTTTTCGTACTCGCTCAACCATGAAGTAAAAGCATGACTATCATACTGTACCTGTATAAAAGTCAACATACCTACATAAAATTTAGTCTTTTTCTGATAAGTAGTAACACTAAAATGTTTAAAAAAGAACCAAATCTATCATTTCTTTGACATATAAGATGCACTTGTACAGCTTAGAGACTCCTAACTTTCGTAGTCATATCTTTATCCCGTTCGTATCGGTTTATCTAAATACATAACAATATACATATTTTAGGATTATTTGTTAACTTCTACACTTTTAAGTCCAAAATTTCTAAAAACTTCCCCTTTTGTGTCCCCAATTTTTTCTAAATACTCACCTCTTAACCTTTTCCGTAATAAATCTGTTAAGCGAGTGGCTATTTTGTCCATTTCCCCAGCTTCTTCTTCTTCTCCATGTCTTCTACCTCCATGCCTTCGCTGCTCCTTCCCTCTCCCCTCACTCCCTCAAAACAACCATAATCCTTTCATTTCTTTCCACACCCATTTCATTCTCTTTCCTCCGGGCTGCAACCTGCGACACCAAAACCTCATCACAATTCATCTCTCACCAACCCAATCCCATTTATGCCATATAACCCTCCATTTTGCCCCCCAAACACCCATTTTTCTAAAACTCCCTGTGTTAAAATTGTCTACTTTGATTATTTAAAAGGTTGATGAATTTTGAGACTCAAATCTCTAAGATCGAAAATTGAATCCACAACTTTGATTAAAAATGTCTGCAATTGAAGACCCCAACTCTCTTTTTCTAAAAGCCTTGTTGCATGTTCGTCTTTGGCTTCTCCAGTTCGATTTTCGTCATCGTTATAGAGCAGATGGATTCATAAAGGAAGCCACATTTGTAGTCTTTGATATGTGAGAGTTATGATGGTATGATTTTTGAATTTGTGAGTCTTTCTCATCCTTACCTAAATCTCATCTCAATTGTGAGTCTTGTATATAGGTAGGATATATGATGAGGCATTTCTAATTTAATCTCATTGTACTTAGTTTATTGCAAAGTGAATCAAACAATTCTTGTTTGAATAATTATTTTGTTCAATTCAACAGAATTTGAATATTATTTTTCAATTATATTCGTACTGCATATTGAGCTTTCTTCGAAAACTACTATGATTAGAGAGGTGCTATGGAGGTCTATTGAAAAAAGCAAGAAGAAGAGAGTTATTGATGAGTGTGAAGGATGAAGCTATGCGTGAGTCAAGGAGCTGATGGGATTGATAACAATGCTTACAAAAACTACCAACAAAAACCTTCATTTAACGATTTTTGCACGGAAATGTAAGAGTGGGAGTTTTAGAAAAATGGGAAACAAAGGTTTTGGGAGTATAAATAAAACAAACAGGTGGGAGTTTTAGAATTTGTTGAAACTAAAAGGAGCGAAGTACAAATAATCATTTACTATTCTACATTACATTTTCAATTGTATGCAGATAACTGATACGAGGAGTACGTAGACTTGATTGAGCAATTCCATTAAAACTCATGCATGTAGTACTAGTTTACTAGAATGCACAATCGTTTAACCCTCTCGATTCTTAGTGCATCTGGGACATTGAGATGCTGGAGATTCTTCAATATTACCTTTGATGTGCGTATGAAAAATAGTTTATTAATATGCTTGTAGTTGCTGAATGTACCAAAATAGTGTAAAAATATTTTAAATACGTGTGATAAGCAGAGGGGTAAAAAATTTTACTTTAAATGGTAGAACCAAAAAAAAAGTGTAGGAAAAAAAGTTAGATGGAGGAAAAGTATTAGTACACGGATGCACAATAAATTTACGTTCATGTACTTCAGATATAACTGATCCCCTTTTGTTTATATAGTAACCCTTTATTCATATAGGTGCCACCGAACTATAATTATATTACTCTTATTGATGTACAGTGAATGGTCATCTATATAGATATCTATAGGGTCACAATATTACTGATATAAAGCGTAACATAATGCTTGCATGACCACAATACTAAATTTATTGTGCATCTGATGTAATACAAATACCATCTGAACACCATTAACAATGATTACTAATTTTTAGTCAATTTTCATTCATTTTTCCTCTTATTCTCTTTCCTTTTAATATAGAGAAGCACCATCTTTTCCTTTCATATAAAGTTGCAACTTGTACAAGGATACTAACCCTGATCGATCAGCATTTGTAGAGCTTGGGACAATGCAATAGAACTCCTGACGAGTTTACATTCCTCCGGCAACTGCCTTATGGATCGATATGCAACCGTCCTCGTCGAGTTTCTTGCCGAATCTGGAACCCTCCTGAATGTAGCTGAATTTGCTTCAAAATAACCTCATGCTGCGTAAGAAGCCAAGCTCCGTCCTTTCTATATCAGGGAAGTTGCTACATCAGGTAGCCCCTTCTAATATTCTTGTCAGTGCAACTGCATAAGAAAAAGTTGTTAAAACAAAACCTCTTTGCTATGAAAGACAATTATATTATAATAGATAAAAAAAATCAAAAAACTTATTATATATTCAAGATTATTCAATTATATCAAAATAAATATAAAATTTCTCTATTATTAAAACGACCGATAAAATGCATATAGAAAATTATTTTCAACATCTATAACCCAACTACCTACCACTCAGGCCGTGAGGCTGGCAAACAGCCCCATCTGCACAGGGCCCCAAAGTGGGGCTCCCATTTGCATATGGGTTAGTACAATATGTTCCTTACTTCGTATTAGAAGCTTATAAATTCTATACTCCCTCTCTTTTTAAAGTTCCTATGGAATGACACTGTGTTTAAGAGTTGATTGACATTAAGATAAAATGTTGAGTAAGTTGGGTAGAAAAGTTGAGTAAATTAGTAAAGAGGTAAGTGCAGAGAGTACATGATGGTGTACATTTTGGAAAAAAATAAATTTGTAGAGCTGAATACGTAGATGGGTTAAACTTAATTCAGTTGACTTTGAAAGGAGAACTCATAAGCTTCGGCGTAAATAAAGTAGGTAAAAAGTTATTAGATGTTTGGGAAAACTAATTTGAAAAACATCCCAAAATGAACTGGAACAACACTAAAAAACGGGAAGGAGTATTACTTAATGGTGCAATGATAATGCGCTTTACAATATATCTCTTGTCACGTCCTGAGTTCCGAATTGCCCCAACGATGCATTTTTTTCTTCTTTTTCTTGTTTGACATTGATACAACTAAAATTGTAGGCATCTCTATATTACATACTCCCTCCTGATATTTAAGTTTCTATGTGTCAACAATCCATCAATTCTACTTTCTCAGGAAATTATGAGGTGACAGGGCGGATAAGCAAACTTTTAATTTCAAAACATATTTTGATAATAATTTTGTACAGTATAAAAAATAAAATGCGGTTCCAATTTTTAAATTTAGCACAGGACCCCAAGTGTTGTAAAAGCGACCCCCCCTGACGTACCTAGTACAGCTACCTGCTGACCTCTACAACTACTATTGTCGAACATGTCCATAACCTTGAGTTATGTAAGATAATGAGAATTATAGCTGTTTTGCACATGATGTGCTAGTGAACTCTACTAATCTAGCAAGACCACTTAATAGTCATAGTTCTATCTAACATTACGAGTAATTACCAAAATATAAGCCGTAAGAAGTAATAAGTAATTCATACGAGATTCCTGTTCGTTGACGATAAGAGTGGCTACTCGACAACTCTTAACATGCTCATACAGATGCTCCCTAATGGATGAGACAAATACAGTCCTGTTCATATAACGAACGAGATCGAATAACCCGTGCTATGCCTAGCTAGTGTACTTCCGGCTCGGTTGACTTTGTATATTACCTGTTCGACCTCAACCAAGAGTAGCGCGCCACCTTCTCATGCCATGCTAAGGGCATGTGTAAGGGTGTGCTATCGTTGAGTCCCCTCAAAGTAGCCCATTCATGTCTTATGTATTTGCAAAAAGTCAACCATCCTGTACCACCCCAGTTCCCACCTTAGACGGCATGGAGGCGTTACCGATGTTTCTTCCGTTCCAGCGTCGTTGGATCATCTTCCAAGATCTCCATGACATATCTTCGTCCCCATTTCGGCAGCTTCATGGAGTTTATTCCAATTCTCTTCGTAACTGCGACCTTGCGCTAGTCTCATTTCTACGTCAACATTATTATTGCCGCTAGCCGTGAAATTCCAGCTCATATCCAGCTCGCGCACCCAAATGAAAAGCGTATCCTCCAGTATCTGCAATATGATTAGTCGGATCCTTATTAGATTATTGCACCGCATCATCGATAGACCTTCCGAGCAGCACAGGAGTTTCCCCAATTGTGGATAGGTCGGAGCCGCTTGTTCCGGTAATCCATTACAAAACCACTAATAAAATTATGTACGGTGCTAATTGCTACGTACGAAGTATAAAGAATATTCGCTAGCTCCGTGAAGCGTTAGACAGCGAATCAGTCAGTTCTTACTTAGTATAGATAATTTTCGACTTGTCAAAAGCAGCCAAAAAAATGAAAAATAAAAAAAATAACAGTTGACAAGTTAACTTTATAATGACAAGAAATTTACAATATCAAAAACACTCTTATTATAAATTTAAAAATGCACAGATAGCCAAGCTTCCTGGCTCCTATACTATTTATACATGCGCAAAATCTTCCTAGCATTTTACACTAAAATTAATGGACAATGTTTTTGGCCGCATCGATCACGGGGAGTACAGCCACATCATAAGACCAAGAGATTCCACCTCAAAACATATGCAATAGTTGTCAAGGGGGGCGAATGTGCTTTCCATCCCCATGGAGGTTCGAAAACTTTCCCATTCCGCCCCATCACGCACTGCATATCAACTCAAGAAATCCCAACTTAAAACCCCAAAATTACTTATGTATTGTTTAATGTTTTAAATAGGAAATTTGTCAACAACTACCCATTTTTGTCAAACTTTGAAAACAACTACCCACCTTTTTTTTTAAAAAACAACTACCCACTTTTATCAAAATTGTGAACCACGACACTTATGTTTTTTCAGCTAACACGTTAACTCTCTCCTTCAACCACCACGAACCACCTCCTCACCCTGCCACCTACGACCGACCACCACGTCCATCGGAGCACCCCACCAGCACCACCGCAGCACAGGGAAGCAAGCCACGACCACCACGAAACCACCAACCAGTCGCGCAACTTAAAATGCAATTTTCTCAGCCTTCCATCTCTTATTGGACATGGTTTCTTCATGAAGTTGTAGATCTCGAAAAAATACATGAATATACTCAAGATTACTCAATTAGTTTTCAAGTGATTATGCCTTTGGAATTCACGAAATTAAGGGTTTCGAAATTGAGGGTTTCGAAATTGGGGATTTCATTGCAAAATTCGGGTTATATTGATTGCGAAATTGGAGATTTCAATAGGGTATTCATTGCTTGGGTTGCGAATCGATTCAATTTGATTGGGATTTGGGGTTGCAGATTCTTAGGGTTTCAAATTGGTTTTTTTGAGGAATTAAAGTTGAAGTTTGTGGAGTGGTGAGGCGAATTGCTATGGATGCGCGAGAAGCTGTTAGGAGGTGTGTTGGAGCGCAATGGGGGAATCGGGTGCTTTGGCTCGTGACTGGGTGCTAGGGGTAGGGCTGCAAGGAAGGTTGTGCAGGGGAGGGAGGAAATGGAGGTGGCAGGGGTAGTGCAGATAGATTGGCAGGAAGGGAGTGCGGGTGTGGAATAGTGGCAGGTAGGGCAGCAGAGGGGAGGTGCGGAGGTTGTGGTGGTGGAAGGAGAGAGTTAAGGTTTAGCTTTTAAACGATTAGAGGTCGTGGTTCACAAACAATTTACAAAAAAAAGGATGGGTAGTTGTTTAAAAAATAAAAAGCGGAGTAGTTTGTTCAAAGTTGGACAAAAAACGGTAGTTGTTGCCAAATTTTCTTTTAAATACTTAAAATAGCCCAAATAAAAAAAATTAAAAAGATGTACAAAATTATTCCATTTTTATAGTATAAATAAATTTAATGTTGCATTATATATTATTTATAATTTTATATTTAGTCATGAGGCGTTTGATTTAGAAGAGCGGGAAGTGGGATGGGGCAGGGCGAGTGGATGAGGCAGAGAAACATAAAATCCACCCCCACTGCAATGGCGGCATGGACTACAGACTTGCCTTGGAGGAGTTAGGTCGAGTCACTCGATCTCTGCTCGTTGACACAGTGATCG
>SNQN01003076.1:52084-65350 GCA_008642245.1 Bassia scoparia
TAAGATTGACAACATCCCAGTATTTAGCTTCAATTGCCAAATAAAGGGGTGAAACTCTCTTATTATTATTTAGTTGATAACAAACTTCACCATATTCTTTCACCAATATACTAGCCATTTCTTCCTGATTATTCTCCAGTGCTATATGCAACGGTGTCTCGCCTTCATCGTTCTCCCGTCGCAACAAATTTCTGCCAATTTTCTCATTTGGATCGTACCTACCCCAATTGAGCAACGCTCTAAGAGAGCCTAATATAATTGGGATGCTTTTACCGCGGTATGAAARGCAAGATCCCCTTTGTTGTTGTCCCGCTTGATAATGCCTTTGGTCACCGGAAGAAGCTCGTAAATAAGCTGAGCTTGGCCTGCGCTCGCTGCGACGTGTAGCGCGGAATTTTCTTCTTCCGTGCACTTCAACCTACTAAAGTCGACTTGTAATTCCAACAGACCGTTGAAATTTCCCTCRGCCAACAGCTTGTAYTCTTTTTGACCAATGTGAATGAAACTGTMYGTGCCATCATCCACCGGACACCTTTCGRTTGAGTCGCTTTCGCTACGGTCTAGCGATCTACGAACCATCAGAGATGAAGATGAACTATCAGCATATTCCAAGGATGATAAATCTGGAGTAGTGAAGTTATTCTGGCTCATTTTGGGAATAGTTTCTCTAATGATRATTKAAGATGGTTTTATTACATCATTTCCTTATTACTAAAGTGTGTACTTGTTTCTATTTCTTAATTTAAAAGGCCTTTTCACAATTTCACTTGGCACTTTTATTTTCAACTGTAAAGGCCGAGGAATGTTTTATGCAGCCTAGTGCTGCATAAGACAATGCAGTCTAGTGGGCCCCACGAGCATATTTAATTTTTTTTTTTTTTTGCAAATCAAAATATAAAATAGGACAAAATCACACTATAATAGGATATGATTAAATTAATCAAGGATATGACAACATCACATTAAGATTGGTTATTTTGAACACAGGATATGATAAAATAAATCAAGGATCTGACAAAATGAATTAATGATAGGATATGATTAAATGAATGTGGGATATGACAAAATGAATTAATGATAGGATATGATTAAATGAACCTATGATATGGTAAAATGAATCGTGGATATGATAAAATCACACGTAAATCACACTATAATTTGTAAAAAAAAAAAAATACAAAAAGTCAAACGGACCCACCGAAAATTACCAAAATACCCYTGTGCTGCATTATTAAATGCAGCACTATGCTGCTTGTATCAGTACTCGTAAAGGCCTTCCCTTCTACTCAGCTGCAAACCAAGTCAATTTCTTTGGCGCGTTACCATAGCGTGCTATAAATAACTTGAGACAAAGTCTTACGTGTATCAGRTGCATGCACAATAAATTTATTGTACACAATATTAAAATGACAATTTTGATCAATATAGTAACCCTTTTTAATCAATATAGTGTGTATTGATTAAAAAAAGATATTGATGTAAATTAAATAATGAGTCACTATATAGCATATTGATGTAAATTGAATAATGAGTCACTAKATAGACTAAAAGGATCAGATCACTATATGTTTGGTGCACAATAATTTTATTGTGCATCTGATACATATAATAATTTYTGATAACTTGATAGAATAGAGTGTATATCTTATTCTCGAGGTTGAAGTTTTTTG
Organism: Bassia scoparia; assembly: GCA_008642245.1. Classification (NCBI taxonomy): domain Eukaryota; kingdom Viridiplantae; phylum Streptophyta; class Magnoliopsida; order Caryophyllales; family Amaranthaceae; genus Bassia; species Bassia scoparia. The sequence goes on from SNQN01003076.1 coordinate 53,755, forward strand.
TATGAGATGGTCCACTAAYGTAATATTATTGGCTTTGCTTTGTTTTAAACAAATGTGATGGTTTGATGGTTAATAATTGAACAAAGATAACATATAAGTGTTTGTAATACAAAAATTATAGGGTACTTCCCGACTACTTGTCATTTGTTACTCGTATTCCTTTTGTCACTCAATGCAGAGTAGGAATATAACTAGTCTTGGTTAAGTAAGTCTCCATTGAAATTATCAAAAGGTATTGAGCAATATACTCTCACTATCCTTATGACTCGTTCATAGACATTTCTTGTCGCTAGGTGTAATATACAAAGCTAAGGTAGCTATATTCTAGAATCAGTATGTAGACAATTTATCTATATCAATGCCAGAGTCAAAATTGTATTTATTTAAACACCAAGCATGATGCTCAAGAATTATCTAGTTATAACACTAAATCATAAGAAAACTATAAGTTGAGACGAATCCGATAAATCTCATTGACTATTTATTACTTAAGTAAATAATACAAATCACGTTAAATCGAAAGAAATGTGAATAGTGTGTCAAAAGTACCAATTATGCGTTTATTTTATTGGATGGAGTACATAAACATACAGTTACTTGTGATATACGCTTTGTGAATTCGAAAACCGAGTCGACATCGCCGGATAATAAATTTACGACATGTAAAAAATAGCTGATACATTAGTGACGCCAGTATTATGCATAATGCAACTGTTGTTTAATAATTTACAGTATGTGATCCGCTTTCTTGAGTTCTGACAAACAACCAAAAAATATGTTAAGTCGAATCAAGAAAATCGAACATAGCTCTATCACAGGCAAATGCCCTTGTCGCGCATACTCTACTAAATATATGTCACTAATAATAATTTTTATTAAAAATAAACAAAAAATGTAAGTTGAGCAAGTAACAACCCTTTAATGACAGGGAATCTACAAACATTTTGTTATAAACGATTAGGAATTTGTTACTTACCCGCACAACTCTTGACATATTGACATGCATTTCAACTTACCTTCTTTCATTTTTTTCACTTAAAATAATCCGTCATCGTCGTAATATATTTGAAAGGAGAGGGAAGGTCGCCTCTCGCTTGCTATCTTTTATCTCTTTTCCCTTCCTCCATCATTTCGAGGGTGTTTTTAAGTTTTTGTGTCCTGGTCTAAGTCAGATATTAGATTCAATTTTCCTCGTCCCGATGTATATTTTCTTTTTAACTTTTTTTTTAATACTCAAATAGTTGTTTTTTAGTTTGTTTTTCTTTGTGTTTTTTAGGTACTCACAAACATTGTTGAGAATTTAGGTACTAGTCTTCATATCAAAAGATAGGGACTCGAAGAGGAAAAACCAGAAGAAAGAAAAGATAGAAGCCCTAAAACATGAAAGGTGAAAGCACCAGACGAATTGGAGAGACTTCTCTCTCGGATTAAACCCTAGAGTTAGGGACTTTACACCTACCATTAAAATCCTAAGGTGGAGTGGCTTCGTTATAATTAGAGTTCTGAGCGGTAAAAATTGTATCGAATGACCAATAACAATGACAATACAAAACATAAGTCAATAACATAATAATAATAATAATATATAATATAATATAATAATTAATAATCAATTAATAATATAATTTATAATAATAATATAATATAAAATAATAATAATAATAATAATTAAAATAATAATAATAATAATATATTATAATAATATAAAATATAATATAATAATAATAATAATAATAATAATATATATATAATACATATTCGGAAGGTCAATTACAAGATTCAATCTTGACTAATTTTCATATTTTGAAAGTAATAACAATAACAGAGTGGGTATTAGGCTTTGTTATTTAGACTGAAGTGAAGCGAGTTGAACGGAATATTTCACGACGGAAATGTAAATATGTTAGGCGTCGCCTCACTCTGCGAAGAGAGCGGCGCCGCAATCATACGCCCTGATTATGCGGATTGACGTATCAGTTACGAGTCGATGAAATTGTAGTGCAATCCTAATCCTTTGCAAGGAACTTGATGGAGACTTAATGTTTCCGGGTCCTCTTCCGTCATGTCCAAATAATTTCACCAGCAACACCTTAAGGTGAAGTTTAACGTCAAACTTATCGGCATCAGTTCCTTGGAGTAAGGAAGACGCCTCAATACATTACTCAGCAGTTTTATAATTACAAAGTTTAAAATAAGATATATAGTTTAATTACCTTAGAGGAAAATAATTATCGGAGGACTCCACAAAATATTGAGTGACAGCCAGTTTACTTTATTTAATTTTATGAGATGCCAGTTTACTTATTAGTATTTAAAAAATACTCTGTAAATGAACGGTTGGGATTATTTAGTAAAGATAATAGTACTTCCCCGTTTTTACTTTTTTTAGTTTGCCTCATTGTTCATTTGGGAAAATTTCCCAAAGAGCTCCACTCTTTCTTTTTTTCCCCCTTTTTTGAAATGGGGATCACACTTAAAATATCATTAATCCATCTTCAATCACTCTTTTTGTGGGGTTCACATAAACTTTTCTCACAACTTTTCATAAATATTCATCAATACACTTACTTTATCTTTTTTTTTAATCTTTTATGGACCTCACTTACATTATTAATATACCATCAATACCACCCATCAATTCACCAAATTTGTTGCCTGGTTTCCGAATTTTTTTCACAATGGAGCAACTAAAAAAAGAGATAACGGAGGAAGTAGTTTTGTTGTTATCATTTTTTTTTATTTCGATAGCTTTTCAGACTTTTAGAATTAAAACATTTGTCGTATGATAAATATTAAATATTATATATTAATATAATATTACATATGGAAAGATGTTATATTTTGAAAGATAAGATCAGATTGATAATAAAATATGCGTTATTTTTTTTTTTTTTTTGCGAGAAAGAATACATATTTCATGAATAAGAAATAGACAAAATTAAATACTTACAAATCTTAGTAAACAACAAAATTACTTAACAAATAAAACAAGGACACCTTACAGACTAGTTAACCCATCACTTAAGTTAAACGTCCACTATGCGTAGTTGATTGGTATGATGTATATTAGCGACTTCTTCGTGATTTTTAAATATATATTCTTTTTCGAGATGTGAAACCCTAAATCTCCCATTCTCCAACAAAACGATAAAAACAAAACCTATTGATAATCGCATCTTCCATAAGCAAAGATAAAGAAACTACACTCCAAACCTCTGCACGAAAAGTGAACATAATAAATCTCAACACAATTGGAGAATAAAATCTCATAAAAGAGATTATAAAAACCTCAATAATTATTCGGGATAAAACTATCCTTAAAGAGATAGAAAGATATTAGTTTTAACAAACAAGCAAAATAAAATGCATAGAAAATTAAAGAAAAATGGGATTACCACCATCAAAGAGAATGATGGTAGCCCCGTAAGAATTGGAAGAGAAGTTAGGAGTATTAGAGAGGTTTTTTTTAGAGAGGGAGACAAAGAGAGATATTTATCAATATTTAACAATCGATTAATTAACACCATCGGATCATGATGCTTGATACAGTTGATTGTTTAAAGGTGTGTTTAATATGTTTTATAGTTAGATTATTCTCGCTCGTCGTGATGCACGGACTACATTAAATATTATTTATGAGCAAAGATGTCACATGCTAATTCAATTGATAAGCCTCGTTATTCAAAAGACTAGATCTCGGGTGTTGATGAGGGTTCTATTCCCGTCGCAACGACACCATTTGTACAGGAGTTAATATGTGCCCGTTACGTTATAACGAAGCATCCAATCAGAGCTGGGCAAGAAAGCCTGAGGAATAGGACTAATGTCTCCTATATCGTTGTGCTAGTTTGGGCTGGATATCTCGGAGTAAGCGTAGATAGATGCTAACAGCAATTATAACCCTTGAGGTACCAAAATTGGATGTAACTTCCATCCAGATGTGAGAAACTTGAATATCTACTCCTTATTCGATGTTTGCCGATGATTCGCCTCTATTGTTCTTGCTCGAGCTAGTTTGAGTGTTGCGTGTAGGTTTTGTTTAAGCGTTCCACTAAGATTTCTGCTATACCTCTGTTTTGGAAAGCCAGATTTGCAGAAGTTCAGAAGTTTATTTTGGTGGTTTTCACATGGGATAAGTTAGCTTGTGTTCTGTTTCTTGGAAGGATTCCTGATGGCTTCTTGTCGCTTTAGATTATTTGCTTGATGGGGGTTCTACGGCTGTACATTGGCAAAAGAGAAGTTATGGGTACAATGATTGTAAAGGTCCATCGTCTTTCGTAAAGGGAAGGTATTATGCTAGAATATATGACGAAGAGTGCGTTGGAATCCCTATAAGCGACTTAAATTGTGTGTTTCTCTCGTATGCTGGGCGGCTTCAGGCTTATCAAAGGGGTACTGTTCGGGGTTCAACTTTTCGGTTCAAATTTTCTAATCCCAAAGAAGATTCTCAAGGAATTGAAGGATGTTGTAGGCTTTTTCTGGTGGACTGGTTATGCTTGAATGCCTCAAAGAAGCATTGGTGTTGGGCTATCTTTGCTTGCCCAAGTTTGCTGGGGTTGGAACATTATTCTGGTGTCTTTGCTGGAACAGGTGGCGTTTGACTAAGCTGCTTTGGGATCTTGCAAATAAGGTTGACAAGTGGTTCGTGGTGATGCTTATCAAGGCAGTTTATGATCTTCGTTCCTGCTAATGCCTAGGTGCCAGATCTACCATAGGTTTTGTGGGCTTGAAGACTAGGGATGGTTGAGGCTACTTGGAGCGTTTGTGGTGCTAATGGTGACGCTAATCATTTGCTGCATTGGAGAAGGATTTTAGACAACTTGCTTCTTAATAGGCTACGTGGCGTAGGGCTACTGAGTAATCGGTGCGCTAAGTGTTCGGTCGTGAATGGTGGTGAACAAGCCTCGAGTCTTTATTGTGGGCTGCTTTGGTAGGAGCTATGGGTAGCTGTGGGGTATGCAGTCTTCGTTGGGTCCTCGTCGCTGCATGTCAATATATTCAGGGGCCAGAGGATTTGGTGACTTGTCGGATCTTCTATTGGCTTGGTTGCAGTCCAACTAGTCTCGGTCTTTGGATACATGGTGGTTGATGGGTCTTTGGTTAGCTTTCATTCGAGGAATCAGGTCCATGTGGAGAGAAGGCCTAGTGTATTGGTAGTTGGCTTTGCATTGGTCATACAGTTCCTTCCCTGAGCTTTGTTCCTTTGCTAGTTTTGTGGACAGACTGCTGTGGTACTCGCTTACGTTGATGTCTCAGTGCCTCGCATTGTCAACATTACTTTGTTGTCGGATCAGGAGTGCTGAATACGTTTGTGCTCTACAGGGTTTTTGCAGTCGGTCAAATAGCCTTGGTTGGCAGTCAGTGTTGCTGCTATGGCGATGTGAGTTCGAGTAATTTGTGTTTGAGAGGGTGTTTTATTTTCTGATATGTTGCTTTTTTACTTTACATTTTAGTCATTTTGTGTCTAATTTTTTATGTGTTGCTTGTTAGAGTTGATTTTGTGTTCTTCTCTTGTATTCTTTGGGATTTGGTGTGGGGTGCTTGGTTAGAGTTGGCAAACCTTCTAGAAGGTGGGACCGTGCTCTTAGCCACCCTTTACTTATCACTTCTTGGTAGGAATAATTTCAATTACCAAAAAAAAAAGCATCATAAGCCGGCATCATGAAATTGAAATGAAAATGACCTAGAATTAGATGCCTGATACTAAATGAATCAAAAATTTACAGGTACCAGCGTAAAGTTATTCACAACTTTGATTTAAAAAAATCCAAAAGTTTCTGTCCACAAACAATCTAAATTCAAAAATAGCAAAACTCAAAAACTAACACGCCAAACATGGCTACGATGAACAAACATATCAACTGGCGGATCAGGAATTTTCGAATTGACAGAAGTACTAAATTTCATTCAACGTAGTATTGTCGATTTATTAAGTCGGGTGATTATGCATTAATTTTGGTTGAGAAATCTTGTAAACATATCAACATAAATGCTTACTACTCGTTTTGTTTTCGTTCTTCACATCAATCTAACTAGTCGCCCTAGCATAATGATTATTAGTTTTCTCCCTCCTCCTTGTTTCAACTTCATTTCAAGCACAAATTCTACGACAAGAACAAAGAGTTATTTGAGCTTACATTAAAAGTTTGATCTTTTCTCAAAGTTAGACCAATGTTAAATATTTAGGCCTTATGTAATTATTTTGGTTGAAATCTTGTAAATTTTAACTTCTTTGTACACTCTAGCAAGCAAAAACACTTTAGTATACAACTTGTACAGTAATACTTAAAAATGCTGTTTTCTAGTCGTCAATAAAAATCTAATATACTTCTAATTATAAGCAATTCCACTTTCAAATTTTTCCTCCTAAATTTCCCTTCTCAAACACATTTTATTAATTATAGCATAAAAATGTAAAAAGCTTAAATGAAGATATAATGTGTATTTGGTAAAAAAAAAAAGATATATTTATTACATATTCATTAATTTCATATTAACTATAAAAAAAATATTTTTTGTATAAATAAAACACATTATAAATAATTACAAATTAAAAATAATATCAATTTTTAATTTAATTTGGAGCAATTTATAAATTTTATCATCAAAAACCGAGCTTGCTCGTGGATTAATCTACTCCCTTCTGTTCCAAATGTTCCTACCAGTACTTTCACGCTATCTGGAGCTTTCCAATGATTTTGTATGTTTACAACACTTTACAATCCTTATTTTATATATTGTGAAAATTATTAAACAATTGATATCTAATAATCTAACATTATACGAATCAAAAAAATCCACACTCACTTATGAATATTAATTCTTATATACATTAGTCGTTATTATACAAGATTCGCCTTCACATGTATGTGGAATAAAAAAAAAGATAATGGCTATGAACATTTAAAGAACGAAGGAGTAGTATCCTAATAACAAAAGTAGTATAATTAACTACTAATTACTATATATAAAAGCCAAACACTCAAATTTGATCGAAATTTCTATGATGACTTTTTGATTCCCGGGGATACATAATTTGAATAATTAAAATAACTAAATGTAAAATTAAATTTTGTCGCGGTATAATCAAATGTGTTGTTTAGAGCTTACCTCCGTCTCGTTTGTTTAACGATTGGTACCAAAATCTTTAATGGGGAGTGGAAGCAAGAAAGTCAATGGCAAAGTAGCCTAGATCAATAGATATTCATTAGCTATAAACGTTTGAAAAGCAAACCAAATCAAACAATAAAACTGTCAAACAAACCTCTTGTTAGGATTGCGACCATAAGCATCTGCTAGACCTACAAGGCAGCAACATTTGTGCAGGTGAATGATTAAAACAGTTTGTTATAACAAACCTCTTTTGTTGAGAATTGCGACCGGCATCATTCAGCTAGGCCTCCAAGGCAGCATCAAGGGGTTTTTTCAACCCATCATGCAGTTAAAGCCGGGATTTGCTTGTCCCGTAAACTCCATTACAGAACCATTAATGAATATATTTTTAGGCATTTATATATATACTCTGATGTAGCTGAAATATTACATTGACGGCTGGGTATATACATTATACCTAACTAGCCTGTCGATCATCGATGTAGTTTGATCAAACAACCGGCAAATGTTTTAAAGTCAGGAAGTTAAACATAAACGTCCGGCAACATAATGACACCGGCAGTCGCAGGATGCTCCATATGTGATATTTTAATAAAATAACGTTGACAAGTAATTTTTCAACGACAAGGAAATTTAAAACCGAAAAACACTCCCTATTTATATTTATAAAATACACAATTTAGCTAAAGCCTCCCTAATACTAAATCTTTTTGGTAGGAGAAGTAATTCAAAATTAATAATTAAACTTCCCTAGATACTATCTGATCACATACTAAATTTTGCCTAGCATTGAATAAGCTGGATACTATACTACACATGGCTTGCACAGAAACGAATCATCCTTGATTACCTAAAAACCGCTGCTAAACGCAAAAATACACTATCGTTCCCTTTTCCTCCCCGAGTTTGAGCCCACTCTATCCACGAATTAGCGTCGAGCCCTTTGCATTGTGTTTGTTTAGTCTGCTTGCCAACTTTGCCACCGTATTATATGGCTCTTTTCATTTCATGCAACTTCGATGGAAATTCTTCATAATGAAAGACATGTGAACTTTAGTACGTTACAATACATATGGCAGCAAACATAATGAAAAATATATGAAAAGAGAGTGACAAAAAAAATAATAAATAACCATTTTTAGTATACTCCTATAATACTTGTAACTTAAAAGTATCACTCCTCCCTTGTTTGGAAAAAATGAGAAGGACGGGACGGAAAATAAAATGGAAATGGAAGGATTCATTTCCTTCCCTCTTTAACAACAAAAAATCCTTCCGCACCAAAACGGGAAATACAACAAATTATCTGTTGCAAACAAAAACAAGCACCTACATAAATTCTTACTTATACGAAATCTTAAATTAGACATCCCAAACTGTACTAACAAGATACTTATTCCACCAAATAGGCTGTCGACGGAACTCTCATAATCAAGCATTACTCACTAAACTCCATCGTTGAACAGATCAAATTCAATAACAAAAAAAACCAACTCTATACCTAAGTGAAACAATATCATACTAAGACATTATTACTCACTCGACAATTCTCGTCGACCAACTCAAAGTCATAACATCTTAAAAGGCTTAAATAATGTAACACATGAATACGATCTCAACAATACATAATAGAACACAGAAAAAAAGAGTCGGCCCTTATGTGTCTGTAAGTTCTGGAGACTAAAGCAACAAACTTGAAATCCAACCCAATATTCCATTGCTTGTAATGGAATTTTAGTCAAATTAAAATTTACGTCTCATGTAACACTACACACAAATCTAATTACTCTTTTCAACCCCATTGAAATTACAAATAGTTTCTAAAAAGTGTTTAAATCAAAGTCTCCACACTTACGACGGTAAGGAGTATGTTACCAGCGTAAAAGCCATGCACTTTTCTATGGGTTTGGTCTCATACATTGATATTACTTCTCAAAATTCATGACCTTCATCCATCATTATGATTAATTAAGAAACGCATACAAATGTGTTTTTTAGCAGCAAATCTGGTTAAATGGCCATTACATTACCCATTGTCCAAAGTTGAGACCCATGCTATGCAAACAAGTTTTAAGAGTCATAAACACAAGCAAAGTGTATCAATGAGCTTCACTCTTAAACTACTACGTTAGATTAGCGAAATTACGCAACTCTCATAAATCTAATTGTTACTGCTCCCAACGCCAGATTGTTCCATCTTCACACAAGCTAGAATGGTGCTGCAAAAAAAAAATACAGTTTTCATGACGTTTGTTAAATAAATTTATTGCAAAAGAATTAGTTTTCATTCATAATGAAATTACAAAATTGTCTTAATTGTACTTCACAAATGAACATGGCAGTTTGTCTTAATAGGGGATTTTGACATGAGAAATGTGACAGCCTGAAAAAGAAAAAAATGGTTGATTTATTAACAGGTCAACTCCTAAACTGCATAAACAAGATTAATTCCAGAAGACTCGCCATAATTTCGCTGAAAACATACTTAGCAATCAGGAACAGGGTGAGCAGGATGCAGCTCCCAGATTATAAATTCTCCCTTCTCTGTTGCTGGCAAAGTATGAGTACAGATTATTAATTTCAAGACGTGAGATCTGATTAAGATGTCAATAAAAGTCGCTGAACTATGAGGGTTTATTGATGATACCTGCTGCTGCTGCATGGTTAATGGGAAATCGCACGAAATTAATAAACCAAATTCACAGTCAGAACAGGATATCTCTGAGAATGTCAATGAGCCCTGAAGTATCAAGCATTATTACATTAAGTTACGGTTACTAGAACATCAATTGTATTTGTATTATTTATACAAACAATGTCTTACAGGCATACAGAGAGCAGTCTAGCAATATATGCAAAGAATGAAAACATCTACTCAATAGTCTTCCGCAAAAAATAACAATTACAAAGAACATTGAAAACAATAAAACTGACCTCACCAGGAGAATTCTCCTTATAATTGCTCCACAGACATCTCCATTGTCAACACTCTGATCAGGACACACAGTGAAGCTGAAAGGTATTATTTAGTAAAATAAAATTAAATTTAAACATTATAGTGCGCGTAAAAACACCACAGCATGGAAAATCCCCATGACCCACCAACTGCTGAATTGCTTCTGAAACGTTTTTTTTTTTAAAAAAAAAAGGATTTCTAACCATTTAATTAGCCTTCTACTCTACTTTACATTACACGAGCAAAATTGTGTAGTTGATGTCCTATGAGATAGCTCTGTTACTAGTTGCAAATTTGAAAAGATAAAGGACCAACAAAATTTACAGTTTCCTTGGAAGGAACCAAAAGGAAAGACACAAGCAACTTCCTCATATTTGGTTTTGATAACTGTAAAGAAGCCGGTAAGAATAGAAAGAAATTGACAGGAAAGACTCCCTAAAATTAAAATTAGAATTGAGAAATTGACAGAACAAATCAGAAATGTCTTTGTTTTCAGAATTCAGAAATCAGAATAAAATAAAGAAACCCTTGAAATTCTCAATTCCCTACTAATCAAACCAAACAGAAGCATAAGCTCTCATCCTTTCCTTTCTTTTTCACTTRTCTCATCTTCCGCTCTTTTATCTATCCTTACCAATCATCATTAAAAGCAAGAACCACAAACATTTTGTTTAAAAAAGTTAGATACATAACATTTACCTTTGAAAGAACAAAATCACCAAGCCACCTTGTACAATCAACATAATTTGTATGAACTGAAGCAATAAAGATCTGGAATCATACAATCTTGTTAGGCAAAAACATCAGAGAGATAATTGAGAACTAAAATAGGGAGGACACAAATAATCAGCAGATGATAGGTGAAGGGCGAAGTGCAAACAAAAGTGAGACAGAGTTGGGGGATATACTTACAGGAAACTGCACATATTTCGTGGGGAACTTTGATGGGAGATCTGTCCAGGTAAAAGACTTTTCCACATACGGCCAAAACTCTGTATAAATTCAAAAGATAATGAGGACAAAACAACACCTATAGGAATACTCTTGCAACAACAGAGAAGCATCTACGTAAATAATTTAACATTCAGTGGACTATATAAAATAATTTTCTATCACTTTTCCTCTCCTTTTTCTTTTGGACTATATGAAACTCAACTGAAATAAACTAAGCTGAACCCAATGAAACGAAATGAAATGAAAAATCAGAAAATGAGTTCGCAGAACATGTTCTAAGCGGATAAAAATAATGACAACTGAAAATTGAAGTATAAATACCAACCTCAGTCTTATAATTTATTCAAATTGCGACATTGATATTTGAGATCATTAATAATTATTTACGACTCATTTGACAAACAGTAGTAAATGGTGGACTTGGTGGTAAACCTAGTAATAGGAATGAATTAAAATGTATTTTCAAAGGAAAGATGACAATGCCWGCGTGAATGCAACATCATTCCCAGCTATGTAATTTCTACCTGAAGTTTCATTTCCTTCCAATACCAACCTTTTGAATGGTTATGGATG
>SNQN01003078.1:2065-43201 GCA_008642245.1 Bassia scoparia
TGTAAATGGTAGAATAAGCTTTTCCATGTCTATTTGCAACAACATGAATGCCCATGTATGATTTCACCATTGTAAGTAGCTTAAAGCTTGAAAAAAAGCTTGTTAATGATGATTGCTTGCTTAATTGGGGATTATGGCGTATAAGCGAATACACACAACTTCTTGAAATCCTTGTTGAATATAGTGTTCACGAGTGGAATTGTGCATTTCGTTAGCAATGTATATTCACTAGGGAGAAGAAGTGCACTTTCTCACCCTTTAGTTGGTTGCCTATTGTTCCGATTGCTAGGAAATTGTACATTTCCTTCGACCATGGTTGTGTTGATTAGCTGTATGCCCCCGGAGGGCCCTTAGTTTGTATGCAAGATGCCCATTTTTAGCCGTTATGGCTACTCGTTGGTTTTCTGAACCTTTGTTCTATTTTGCTTGTAGCATGCCAGTCCGAAGAAGGAGGCAGATGCGTAGTTCCCGTAAGAGATGCAAGGTGACTGATTTGGACAAGTCAGAGCTTCATTGCTTCCTTGATTACCACATCTCCTCTCGTCCGAAGAATGGACGGGTATGTTGCTTTCACTTGCCTAGTTACCTTTTGTTGTGTCTGGCTTGCTAACCCTTGTGTCATCCCTCGTGCAGAATGACTAATGGACACGGACGTATGGAACTTCTCACACGATTGTCGATCTGTTCAGAAAAGACTTCTTTGAGCGTCGTAGAAGAGTGTGGGATATCTTCGGCCGGTGCGGTTTTCATGACTTCATCTTCAGCATGACTAGCCAGTCATACTCACATGCTCCTAGGATCCCGATGTTTGGCTTGATGGAGTGGTTTTGGAACACCACGAACACCTTTCACTTCCCATGGGGGGAAATTGCTTTGACTCCCTATGACTTTGCCATGCTTACAGGACTTGCTTTCACTAACAAGCTTGTCCCTTTGGATAGCGAGATCAAGCTTTCTGATCCTCGCTTAGATGACTGGCTAGGTCCGATCGCTTCTTGTCTGCGAACAGAGAGCATGGACAACAGGGCGTTGCAGAGTGTGCTCATGGATGGTCTAGAGATGGCGGGTACCACAGATGAGCAGTTAGCTAGGATCTTTATCCTGGTGATGCTTCGCACAGCTTTGTGTCCCGATAAGGAAACTGGAGGTAGAGTTCAGCTTCGCTTTCTCCCTATTCTGGAGGACCTTTCTACTGTTTCCTCCTATGATTGGGGCGGATTAGGCTATGCTGCTCGAGTCCATTCCATGAGGATGTGTTGCCGCCAGCTGGATGGTACTATAGTTCCCGCACTAGCTGGTTGTTGGAAAGTGCTWGAGGTAATTTTTGTTAAGCTTGATGTTATGTGATTGTAATTTGCCCAAGGAAGGGGGTAGGGTCGTAATTTTAGAGGGACACAACCGCGATCTCCCCCCTTCCCTAATTAATAGAGAAAAAACAGTTGTACTCTTTATTTTATTTTGAAACTCTAAAGTTATGATTTTGTAAATTGATTAGTTGGAATAATTTATATTTCAATCTTAAGTTTCTTTTACCATGAAGATATTTTTCGTAGTTTAAATAGTTTTTAATGTTAACTTTCCTTATATGAAAATTCATAAAGGAATGCAATATTGTGGGAAATTTATGTCATTTGTGTTTAATAAGGGTAAAAGTTCTTGCATAGGTATAGGAGGGACACCATAGCTCCATGTTGGCTTAGCCTTAATGCCGCGATGCATGCGACTTAGCTTGTCATTGTTATAATCTTGTATGAAGTTTATGCATGATTATTGCATTGTAGATTTATATTATCACTAATCAAAATATAAAATAGCGCCTTTACAGAGTATATCTGAATTATGAGAAAATGATCAATAGGTTGCTTGCCGATAGAGATTATTCCTAGTTTTACACCAGAATAGTAAATACTGTACAATTTATTATAATCAGAGAGAGTATAATGAGTACTTTTATGATTGTAAATTATTTTCCAATTGAGATTATTAATTTTGCTTGATTTTTCTTGATAATTGATTTCATTTGACACTTAAAAAGAAGCCTTATTTTGGTCATTAATTTTGAATTGATTTGATTCACTACAATTAATTTCATTAATATAATCATGCAATTTTCAAAAGGATAATGTAGAATATTTTTTAGTGACAGGGTGATCGAGAATATTCGAAAATTCAGGATTTTAATTAAAAATTTCGCAAAAAAAAAAATTTGAAAATAATTAAGAAATTTAGATTGTGTAAGCACGAGACTTTGAATTCAATTTGTGCCGAAATGGAAGGAAATACTTTACTTTTAGTTGAGTAATAATGATGAATTAAATTATGCAAATTACACTTTATTTTCGGAATGCTTATAAGAATAACAAATAAGCATTTTAAATAAATTAATAGTGGTGTTTAAAGTCATGTTATTTTGCATTTATATGAGCTTCAAGCCTCACAATTTTTTTACTTTGTCATGTGTAACAGCAAAGCCATTTACATTATTTGTGCCTTCATAGCTGATAAAAATGTGAAACACAAAATTTAAAAATATATTAAGCAAATATTTGTTCTTAATATGTAAATTTTGGTATTTGTGTAATAATATTACCTGATTGTAGCTAATTTATTGTAATAATATTGCCATGAGTTTTTGTAAGCATTTATTTTGAAACTTTGATATTCCTCTATTGTAATTTTTGTTAAGCTTGATGTCATGTAACTGTAATTTGCCCAAGGAAGGGGGTTGGGTCATAATTTTAGGGRGACACCACCGCGACCTCCCCCTTCCCTTATATAATAAAGATAAAAAGTTGTTACTCTTTCTTTGATTTTGAAACTCTAAATTGYTATGATTTTTTAAATTGATTTAGTTGTAATAATTTATATTTCAATCTTAAATTTCTCTTTTWACCATGCATGTATAATTTCTGGTAGCTTATAATATTTTTTAAATGTTAAACTTTCCTTTATATGCAAATTWCATCAAAGGAATGCAATTATTTGAGAAAAAWTTGAATATGTTATTTGTGTTTAACAAAGGGTAAAAATGTCTTTGCATAGATCTAGGGAGACACCATAGCTCCCATGTTGGCTTAGCCTTAATGCACGCGATGCATGCAACTTAGCTTATTATTGTTATACTCTTGTATGAAGTTTATGTATGATACTACATTGTAGATTTAATGTTATCACTAATCAAATAATAAAATAGTGCCTTTACAGAGATTATTTGACTTATGAGAAAATGATCAATAGGTTGCTTGCCTATAGAGATTATTCCTAGTTTTACACCAGAATAGTAAATGCACAATTTATTAGAAATCAGAGAGAATATAATGACTAATTTTTAGATATTGTAAATTATTTTCTAAATTTGATTATTAATTTTGCTTGATTTTACTTGATAATTGATTTCATTTGACACTAAAAAAGAAGCCTTATTTTTGGTCATTAATTTTTGAATTGATTTGATTGACTACTATTTATTTCATTAATAGCATATCATGCAATTTTCAAAAGGGATAATGGTAGAATGATATATAGGTGGACAGGGTGATCGAGAATATTCGAAAATTCAGGATTTTAATTTCAAAATTTCGTCAAAATTAAAACTTTGAAAATAATTAAGAAATTTAGATTGTTGTACGCACGAGACTTTGAATTTCAATTTTGTGCGAAATGGAAGGAAAAAATTTTAATTTTTTTAGGTAGGAGTAATAATGATGAATTAAATTCTGCAAATTACACTTTTTTTTTTTGGGAATGCTTATTAAGAATAATAAATCAGCATTTTAAATAAAATTAATATAATGATTGTTTAAAGTATGCATTATTTGTTGCAATATTATATGAGCTTCAAGGCCTTCACGATTTTTTTTTTTCCTTGTGTCATGTGTAATATCAAAGCCTTATAACATTTGTGCCTCTCATAGCATGATAAAAACGTGAAACACAAAATTTAAAAATGATATTCAGTAAATTTTGTTCTTAATATGTAAATTTTTAGATTTGTGTAATAATATTGCCTGGATTATTGTACCTAATTGATTGTAANTTTTTTTTTTGGGAATGCTTATTAAGAATAATAAATCAGCATTTTAAATAAAATTAATATAATGATTGTTTAAAGTATGCATTATTTGTTGCAATATTATATGAGCTTCAAGGCCTTCACGATTTTTTTTCCTTGTGTCATGTGTAATATCAAAGCCTTATAACATTTGTGCCTCTCATAGCATGATAAAAACGTGAAACACAAAATTTAAAAATGATATTCAGTAAATTTTGTTCTTAATATGTAAATTTTTAGATTTGTGTAATAATATTGCCTGGATTATTGTACCTAATTGATTGTAATGATATTGCCATAATTTTTTTAAGCAATTATTTTGAAWCTTTGATATTCCTCTATTGTTATTTTTGTTAAGCTTGATGTCATGTRACTGTAATTTGTCCAAGGAAGGGATAGGGTAATAATTTTARGGGACACCACCGCTACCTCCCCCTTCCCTTATATAATAAAGATAAATTATAAGTTAACGTATCTCAAAACCGATGCACGTATCGCGTGTTTAAATTGCTAGCCACTCTTTAATTGAAGTCCTTAGTCTCTTAATAGATTCAATCATCCAATCAATTAATTTAACTTTTTACATAAAAAAATGAATATCGAGTTATTTAACTTTGTAATTTAACCTATAGCATTACTTAGTTTTCTTTCCAAATGACTATCAATTGATTTTCTTTCAAAAACATGACTATCAATTAATTCCTATGGTTATCCAAATGTATCGGGAATGATGTAGACCGCATATAGTTGCTCAACAAAAAATTACAAACTCTTTAATATATAGTTTAGTTTCACTCTCCAACATTTCAAACAAATATATCAAAAGAGAGATTGCTCAGGAAGATTACCTACAGGTAAGTTTCATATTTATTATGCAAAGTAATCCAATCACGCTATTTTTTAAATTAATATGTAACAACATCTTAAAGAAAACAAAGAGAAATTTGTTACAAAAAAAAAGGTCATTCTTTGGCAACTAACAACCCAACACAAATAAAAAAAATGGGAAATGAAACATTACCATATTTCGACTTTATATTTTTGAAATTGACCACCCAATTCTTGTAGTGAATTGAATGAATATTTGAGTGTTAATGGTTAATTATTTTCAACTTATGATTAATTGATTTATAGTGATTGTTTGATAAAATTTCTAAATACCTTTGGTTGATTGAATTGTTGCACTCTTATTGCATGAGTTATATAGTGTGTAATAGGTATCTTTATGATATCATCATATATATYAGCGGCGGATCCACGTTGGAACATATGGGAACAATTKKTYCCKCATTCTTGAAAAAAACRGCAAGAATTATTTTTACTAAAGAGACAGGTTATTCTTAATAATCGGTTTCTTAAGTTGTATAAGAGGTCAAGTTTTCTCAAAACTGGTTTCTTTGTTTTCTCAGACATTAAAATAAACTTATAAAGAAACCAGTTTTATTACTGACATGTTTATTTTCCTTGTAAAGGTATTAAAAAAAAAGAAGAGCCTAAGAAACTAGTTTTGAAGAAAAACTGGTTTCTTAGATCATCAAAGAGACCACTTTTCTTAAAAAATGGTTTTTTGTTTGCATTTTCAATTATGAAATATAAGTAGCAAAGAAAGAGGTTATTAAGAAATACCAATATTTAGATAAATGAAAACACCGCTTAAAAAACTCCAAATGAAAACTGGATCCAATTGAGTGTGTATTTGATTTTTAAAAAATTGTGAATACCCGATTTTTTTATAATTAATAAATTTATTTTGAACTATCTAAATTCCATTGACAAATTATTGGGTCCGCCACTGATATATATTATACTACGACATAGAAATTTGCATTTTGATTTGATATGATCTCTATTACCTTCCCTCCGTTTTAATTTAGTCGCTACACTTAGTTTCTTTGCACATACTTTATGTAAATGTTGTGAATGAAAGAGATAGAGACAAAAAAATTAATAAAAGGACCCATATGAGAGGAAAGAAATTAGGATCAAATGAGAATCACCCTTAAAATGAGAGCGTGATAAGAAATCTGTATCGTTGGATTTTTCAATGGATCATCATGATTTATTTCATGAAAAATAAACGTGGAATTTTTGTACATAAAAGTGCACGAATTTCAAGCAAATGTCAAAATCATAAAATATACACATATATGGTACAAAATTTTGCACATTACTATTAACTTATACACATCAGATGCTTGTTCACTTCTCATTTTAAGGATCCTTTTCATTGAATCCATATAGATCCAATGAGAAGTACCTTAAATGAGAAGTGTGATAAGCCAATACTTGCCTTGATTTTTAAGAGGACGGTTAGGATGTGCATAAGTTTATGGTGAATGTGCACGAATTTTCCATGATGTGCATTTTTTTATGATATGCACATTTATGTATAAATTACGTATATACTTTTGGTGAAATAAATCTTAACCTCCATTCAAATTCAACCATCATCAAGTATGCTTCTCACGCTTCTCTTTTTTAGGTTCTTCTCATCTTGATCCTATATATATTAATTATATATATATATTATAATTATATATATATTATATATATATATTAAATATTATATATAAGTCTATATATAATCCAATGAAAGATCCTTAATCAAGAAATATGAGAATATCATGATCTATGTTGATCAATTGAAGATTCATTTATTTCAAGAAAAATAAATAATGTTAAATTTTGTACTAAATGTACCAAATTTATCGTAAATGTGCAATACTAAAAAATATGACATTTATTACAATATGTACCATTTACTATGAAAATTATGCATATTCTATTAAACTTTATGACAACCAATGAAATGAGGAGAGATAGTGGATAGCGGGGAGGAACTAAGATGGGAGAGTATGTTTAGGGTTTGTAAGAGGACAACATGGAGGTAGGACGAAGAACTCAGTGATCTCGTTGGATCATCTAACATACGAATGCATGGTGAGATTGTGCAAGGTGGAACTTGTATGATGAGGTGTGTGCCATGTGGGTTGCTTGTTGAGGTGCATTGTTGTTGTTCATTCCTCCTGAATTCGTCAATTCTCATCATCGACGAACAAAATTCATAACCAAAACTAAATACAAAAAAGTCTGCCGAATAATTGAAGGAAAAGTTAATTCACAACTCAATCAATTCAATTTCACCACCTAAATATTCAGTGTTTTTTCTTTAAAAAAAAATACCGTAAGATAATGACACAAACAATTGAATGCATAATAAAGAACAAATCATAACTTATTTTAGCCCCATAAATATTTGTCCGATATTTCATATCAAATTTCAGAGTGGAAAAGAGAACGTAAAAAAATATTTACATTGAAAGTGATGCAAAACTAAATATCTGAAATAAAAAAACACTTAAAATGTCAAACTAATAGTGTTAAGCTTAAATTGTCCTCAGACCCATAGCATGCATAAAMATGTAGTAATATTTACATATTATAGCTAAAATTAGCAAACTATTTTATGAAAAACAAGCAAATTATTGTGTAATTGTAACGTGTGCCATTAATGGGTATTTTTTGGATTAGGATGCTCTAGAGTTCTTTAAGAACTCTATTGGTAGATTTCCCTACATTTAGTGCATTTTGTTGCCTTTTCTTTTGGTCCAAAGTAGTAAATCAGCCCCTAACTTGTACCAATTGTGCAATTTAGCACCTTAGGTTTTATTTTGAGCAAATCACCCTACAATAATTTTCAATTTAGGTGCAATTTAATCAATTTAATCAATCAATTACACTATTTTATTGCAAAAATACAATCCAAAAATATTTAATAATTCAAATACATGCAATATACATCTTTATAAATATTTTATACTAAAAAAATAGTGAGCTTTCTTCAATTTGAGTTAATTTCTTCCAATCTCGAGCTCTTTTCTTTCCAATTTCTCATCACCAAAATGAGATTTTCTATTTTTTGGTGTGTACAAAGAAGAGATTAGGAGAGATAGATCATCAACAATATTTTTGAAGATTAAAAACACCAGTCACGTTAAAGCCAAAGAGAGAAAAAAAAAAGGGGGAAAAGCACTTAGGAGAGAGAAGAAAAGGAAAAGTTAAAAATGAGGCTAGTTGTGTTTGAAAATAAGGTAAAGAGTAAACTGCAAGAAACAATGATTGATGGTCATACGAGTAGTTTTTGCTCTGTATTATTAGTGTATTGTATTGTACAAATATATTGAATTAAAATTAAATACTTTTATCAATTTAATATAAAAATGAAATAAATATCAAATAAAATAAGTTTATTATTAATTTTGGGTGAATTGCACCTAATTTTAATCTTAAGGGGTTGATTTGCACTAATTAAATCTAAGGGGTAAACTTACACAATTGATAAGAGTAAGAGGGTTAATTTGCTACAAACGCCTTTTCTTTTGTATGGTCCCACTAATAGTATTTAATGACAACCATTGACTTTTTTTAATGGTTTAGATTTAGAGAAATCTACATAAACTCTAGGGGACCCCAACTCGTATTTTTTAGCATTCAAAATGAAACAATTTTGGTAATTAAAGGATATTTAATGACACACGTTGCACTTTAATCAATAATTGTTGGTGTTCATGAGTTATACATGAACCTAAAAGTCTCTTTTTTTTTTCTTGACAAAACTACCTTATATAATATTTTTTTTTTTTTATCAAATCACCACTTTTTACCATTTTTTAAACTAAACCACCTCTTTTTACCATTTTGTTTTGACAAAACTAACTCGTTCCATTTAGGTTTGTTATTGATGATGGATGACTCGTTTTTGGAAGAAGGGTCTCAACATGGACAAGGTATGGAGTTTGTACCTTTCCAGACCTCCGAAGATTCATTAGAAACATTGTTGCTTCATGGACACTTTGATATTTGTGTTAAAGAAGCCAATAAACTTCCTAACATGGACCAACTTCATCGAACTATGTCGGGTTTATTTGGGGGTTTATCGAAGCTAAAAACACACGGAACAAGTGATCCATATGTTAATGTCTCCATCGCCGGTGCAATTCTAGCAAGAACTTTCGTTTTGGAAGACAACGAAAATCCAGTATGGATGCAACATTTTTATGTCCCGGTAGCACATACAGCCGCAGAGCTGCATTTTGTGGTTAAAGATGACGATGTTGTTGGTTCTGAGATCATAGGAGCTGTTGGTATTCCAGTCAATAAATTAGTTTTGGGAGACAAAATAGAGGGAACTTTCCCTATAATGAAAGGTAAAGGCAAAGCTTGGGAAACCGGAGCGACGTTGAGTGTTTCAATTCAATATATTCCTATAGAGAAAATGGACTTGTACCGCGGCTTTGGTGTTCCTAAGACATATTTTCCTCTTCGAAGGGGGAATAAGGTCACTTTGTACCAAGATGCTCACTACGAAGARAATTTGCTACCAGATATAAAACTTGAGTACGACATGGATTTTATTCATGGGAGATGTTGGCAGGATATATACAATGCCATTTCAAATGCTCGTCATATGGTTTATATCACGGGGTGGTCTGTAGTTCATCTTATCAGGCTTGTGCGCGATGATCCTGGTGTTTCAAGGGTCACTTTAGGAACTCCTTGAAGAGCAAAGCACAAGAAGGCGTCAGAGTTTTACTCCTCGTCTGGGATGAATCCTACTTCTAGGAAATTCTTTCATCGTACTACAGTAATATTAAGCTAAATCTTTTGCCTATATTTTCAACTTTCCAAAAGTTAGTACTATAATTTTGTTTAAAGTATTGTACAACTTTGTTAACATCATAATAATGAATTAAATATGTATGCAGGAAGGCATGTTAGCTCTGATGATGAATAACTTACCAATTCTTCAAGGCTCGTCAGTTCATGTGGTACTCTGCCCACGCTCAGGCGGGAAAGGGCATAGTTTTCTTACGAAAACAAGTAATATAATTCTTCATATGATGAATTATTTTATTTTATTTTATTACAATGAACCAAATCAATTCATCAAATACGTAGCGAGTTTAATAACAATTCCAAACGTTTTTTGACTTTATTTATTTCCACTTGTGATGTACGATGGTTAGGAAGCTGGGGCTATTTATACTCATCCCAGAAATCAATTATTGTTGATGCTGATGCTGGTGAACACAAGAGAAGATCATCGCATTTGTCGGAGGCTTGACCTCTGCAAAGGGCGGTATGATACCCCAGAGCACCCACTTTTTCGAACATTAATCTTACACGAGGATGATTATCATAACCCCAATTTCACGGTAACATTCTATTTCTGTAGTAGTCCATCTAGTCATGTTCTCCTATTATTTAAGTTGTTATTACTAATGATTTTAATACACTATTGCATTATTTGCATTTAATTAACTTCCGCCACTAAGGTTTGATTGATTGATTATTAGAAACATTTAGGTGTATGCAAGGCGATAGTTTGTGTACCTACATATCAATGTAACTGATGTATACTAGATTTTTGTTGATTAATATTGCATTTGCTTAGTATTAATGTATTATCAATTAAGAAGATCACTATTAATATTCTTATAGATCTATGCACTAAAATTCATTATACATCTACATCACAAATACTTTAATAAATCATAAATAGAACAATTTATTTTCCTTGTAGCAATGCAATTACTATACAAACAATTTCAATTAATGTAGGGTTCAAGCAATGGTGTCCTAGAGAACCATGGCATGATTTACATTGTCAAATTGATGGTCCGGCAGTATATGACATCCTAACCAACTTTCAAGAACGCTGGTTAAGGCTTCACCCGTGGCATTAAGAAGTTTAAAAGAGCTTACGACGAATACCTACTCCACATAAATAAAATTCATATTATTGACAACAAGATGCGAGAAACATCTTGATGACGACGACGATATGATATAGAGTCTTGGAATGCCAACGTAAAACTATCTATTACTTTATTTCTCGTACTGGTTATGCTACTTCTCACAATTGATCACTATTTATATGATCTAGTTATCGTAAATGTAATATTATAGGTTTTTCGCTCGATAGATTCCAATTCAGTGAAAGTTTTCCAAAGGATCCTAAGAATGCAATGGATGGGTAATGGGTTGAATCTTACCTTCCTCTGTAGAATTCGATGAAGCATCCCTCCTAAAAAAGAGTTTACACATATTTTCTTGGTATTTCATGTCGAACAGAATCTGTTTGCGGAAGAATGTGTTGATAGACATGGAGCGTACATATGGCATATGTTCACGCTATTCGTTCAGCCCCCATTTTAATATACATTGAGAATCAATATTTTCTCGGTTCCTCATATATTGGGATTCTCATCAAGCTTTAGGTCGGTTATAACTATGTTGTTCATTTTATATGGTGTCGAACACATTCTGTACGCATGTGCATTAGATAAATATAAATTTAATTAGGGTCGAACAACGAAATTGTTAATTAGCTAGGTGAGCTGCTAGCTTTTCATTTCGAATTTATATATGCTCTTATGCATTTCTTTCTTACTCAGGTCCAATAACTTGATACCTATTGAAATTGCCACTTAAGATTGCAAATAAGATTAGAGAAAACCAAAGATTTTCTGCATAAATTGTTATTCCTATGTGCCAGAAGGTGATCCAAAAAGTCTTGCCATGGCAGAGGATTTTTTTTGGCAGGTAAATAAAAATAATAATTTAAAGAAATCACATTGGCTTGGAAGGAAGCCTTGGCGCACTAGTTGAGGTGTTGTCCTGTGACTTTGAGGTCACTCCATCACTTGGTTCGAGTCCTGGGAGCAGCCTCTTGTAAAAATTACAAGGGAAAGCTTGCCCCCTATAYACCTTCGTGGTGGGACCCTTCTCCGGATCCGYCTCATGGGGACACACTTGTGCACCRRGCTACCTTTTATTATTTTATTTTTATGTTGGCTTGCACATTTGTATAAGAATCATATCCTTACTCCAATTATTATATGGATTATATRTTGTAGTACAAGACGATGCAAATGATGTATCGAATTATATACAAGGCTCTGGAAGAGAAGGGAGTAGAGAACAATTATGAGCCTCAAGACTTTCTAAATTTCTTCTGCTTAGGAAAGCGTGAGCTTTCCGATGAGGATTCTGATAGTGCACATAGCGGAAGTGTAAATACTCCACAGGTTAACTTACAACCTCTTTCTGCACGTGCTATACATAAATTCATTACTCTATCATCAATTCGGTGTTGACTTGAAAACGTACTTGTGATTCAACACAGGCATTTTTAAGAAGAAATCGAAGATTTATGATATACGTTCATTCAAAAGGAATGATAGTAGATGATGAATACGTCATATTAGGTTCGGCAAACATTAATCAACGATCTATGGAAGGGACTCGAGACACAGAAATTGCAACGGGTGCTTATCAGCCTCATTATACATGGGCTAGAAATAATTCTAGGCCACATGGACAGGTATATATAGATACATATTCATTATTGTATTATTAACAAATTATCTTGCRTTGTATAACCTCATATTCCCCGTCTCCTATTGTAAATAACCTACCGGCCCTTGTGGTTCATGTTGCCCMMAAAAAAAAAACRAAAAAACAAACATGAGTTTAGARATGGCTAATAATGTTATTTTACAGGTATATGGTTACAGAATGTCTCTGTGGGCGGAACACCTAGGCGTTATCGAGCGTTGCTTTATGTATCCAGAGAGTGTTGAGTGTGTTAGACAAGTAAGATTACTCGGAGAACGAAATTGGAGACAATTTGCTTCTGATGAAGTGACAGAGATGAAAGGTCACCTCTTGAAGTATCCTTTGAGCGTTGATCGATGGGGAAGAGTTAACCCTCTTCCCGGGTATGAGAAATTTCCAGATTTAGGTGGAAAGGTTATGGGTACCTTTTCTGGCATCCAAGAAAACCTTACCATTTGATTTATATAAGAAAATAAATGTAMGASAAATATAGATGATTATAATTATTGGCTTGAGCTACATGTAAATTTTCACTGTATTTTTAGTTTTTGTTCATATATTACATTAATAAGTTTGTATAAATTATTTAATATCATCTTCATTTCTAAAATGTTCAAAAATACAAATCATGTTTTGTTTTGAAAGTGACTGAATGTTTTATTAGAAATGTTTCACATTCTTTGTTAATTATTGCAAATAATTGGGGAAGATT
Organism: Bassia scoparia; assembly: GCA_008642245.1. Lineage (NCBI taxonomy): Eukaryota > Viridiplantae > Streptophyta > Magnoliopsida > Caryophyllales > Amaranthaceae > Bassia > Bassia scoparia. The sequence continues at coordinate 15,229 of SNQN01003078.1, forward strand.
ATAATTAATGTTAGTTCAAAACTACTAGATATGAGTCCCAAAAAGTATATATATATATAGGAAAAATTGATAACTCCCACCTAGAAGTCTAGCCTATTTTGAAACTCCCACCTTAGGTTAAAGAAATTAAAAACTCCCACCTTGAAGTCTTGGAAAATTTTAAAATTCCCACCTTCTGTTAGGTCCGTTAACAAATTCCRTTATGTGGGYCCCACTTCTTGCTTTTTCTCTTTTAAAAGTCTGCTTAACCACGATTCTTCCTCCTTTTGACTCCATTCTTGCTTCTTGTTCAAATTGCAATTCCAATTTTGCTCAATTCAAGCCGATTCAATTCAGGTAATCTCTTTGACTCATTTTTCTTATTTAGTTTAATTGTGCTCAAATTGCAATATTTGTACGAATTAGGGTTTGTTCAATGGATTGTAATTGAATTCATTGATCTTTATGTTTTTTTCTATTCATAAATGATTTTCAATTGGAAAATTAGGGTTTTTTCGTTTCAAATAATTTCTTTAATTGGAATTTACCTCTTGTTTGAAAGTGTGTAAGCCTTGCAATCATCACTCTCAGACAACAGGTTGAAGAACGTGGCTTCTGGTCAATTAGAACCTGTTGTTACCTTTCTCAGAAGTGACTATTTGGAGTTGCAATTTGTGAATGTTTAATATACTTTTTGCTCTTGTTTGCTGTGTGGAAATCAATTGCTGTTACTGTTGAATTTACTGATGGCACAGCAACTACTCAAAAGCCATATTGCCCAGCATTCTTTTAAATCATAAGAAAGAAACTGCAATGTTAAGGATGCTGTCAGAGGAGGAGATCTCCGACTGTGCAAGAATGTGCCCTGTCAGGGACCAATAGTGAATGAAGTGAATGGTGGTGATGGCTTCCTCAAAAAGCAACCTCAGCAAATTGGCCCCACATGACCGAGAAGAAGAAGGCTTCAATGGCAGTAAAAAAAAAAAGAGAATTCCGCGAGGTGGAGAGTGCTTCAATGGCAGTAAGAAGGCGTGACATATTTGGAGTTGAATGAAGAGAGTGAGAAGGAGAGGACAATCGATAGGAATGATGAACGGTGAAAAAAAGAAAAAGAGCGAAATGTATCTAAAATGCCCTCAAAACTAACAGAAAAATTTTAACATGGAGGTCAATAAGCGTGGGAATAATGAAATTTTTCGAGACTTCTAAGGTGGGAGTTTAATTACTTGACCTAAGGTAGGAGTTTCAAAATAGGCTTAGAACTTCTAGTGGCAAGTCTATCAGTTTTTCCATAATATATATTAGATAATAGGAATTTGATCATGTGAAACACAACATTTGTGACAACTAAAACTTTTAAATGTGACCGTCAAGGATTTTGAGAGATGGAGCGATGAACGATTTAACTATGTATATACTTTGTATTCATTCGGGTACATTGAAGGTTTAAAGGGGCTTAACGCGTGTACTGTTCTCAATAGTAGCTGAAACAGTAGCTGAAAGTCTTGTTACCTTTACTGCTTTGTATGTACCCTTAAAATGTAAAATGTAACCATTTATTTTGGTTTTCACAGTTATTCTATATAACATGTGGTTTTTAACTGGATCCTGACTCGGAATAGGATTAATGTGAAACACACAAATCTTCGGTGAAAACAAAAACTTTTATGTGACCGGTAGGACTTTCGAGATGGACGATGAAGATGTTATCTATGTATATAATGTTTCATCTGGGCGTTACATTTAAGGTTTTAAAGGGGTACGTGTGTACTGTTCATACAACAAGTATAAAACATATCCTGTTATTGTTAATAGCTGAAGCTTGATGACATACAATTGAGCAATTGCTCACTGTTTTGAGCAAATATATAAAATGTATACTAGGTAAGCATTTGATGATATCAAGTGGAACAACCCTTCGTTTTGTATGCATAAACATCATTCTGAGGACGATCATGCTTCTTTCTGTTGAACCTCAAGACGACTTAATCCAACAAGTATATGGAGGTGTTTTGAAAAGAGTTCTGAATTTGTTGTCTTTGCGTCAGCGGCTTTCAGGCTTCTGGCCCACTGCTTCTACCGCTGATGTTATCTTCTGAACTCGTCGTGAGTAAGCTCTTCTTTTTCCCTTTCTCCTAGTTGCATGCATATTCAACACAGTGAGGACAACTGGTGTTTCATCTAGCTTGGGGAGGGATACTTATCTTTATTTGCTTTCTTAGTGTATGATTTTATTGCTTTCTTAGGATCGTTGGCATGGTTTTGTACCATCAACTAGGAGTGAAAGTTTACAGTGTCGACCACAAAAAAATTGTATTGCTTTCTTAGTTTTTAGTGTGTCCATTCCACCTATTGCCTTTGGATTCTTGATTGCAGTATGCTTCCGTGTGCCCTATGGTTGAAATTTTGACACTGTGATTGTTGAGATCTGATCATTGTAGACTAATTGATTTCTTTTCCGATTACCTTGGTATTGTTTGAAACTTGAGTTTCGAGTCTTATCACTAAATCTTTGGATCAAGGGAAGATTTTAACATTGTAAGGATTTGAGCTTGACTTTCCATTATTTTTGTCTTCCTTCTTGTGTGATTGTTCCTGGTCGTGTCACTGATCTCAATTTTGGCTTGGTACGGTCTTCGTTAACTGTATATTGGCATGGTGAGCATGATAGAAGGCCCTCCACTTGTTAGGAGTCGTGCTACATTGATATAGATTTAACAAAATTTTCCCTTGATCTTGTTTTGAGCCTTACCTTTGCTTTCTTGATTAACCAACATTAACAAACTATTTGGCCTTTTTGATTGACCCAAGTTCTAGCTTGGGGGAGCATTGATTTGGTTGGGGGGTAGATGTGTTGTTAGTTTGTTTTTGGCTCGTTCTTGTGTTGGGTGGTTATTTCGTTATTGGTATAGAGTGTGCTCTTTCATAGATTTGTATCTTCATCAATCTCTTTTATTTGTAAATATTATTATGCAAGGCGAAAGTTTTCAATTCAAAAAAAAAATCAAAATCAAAAAAAAAAACAAAGAAGCAACAAAAAAAAAAAAAGAAAAAAAAATGTTTCCTTTTCTCTATTAAAAGTTGTCTTTTTTCCGCCTTTGGCAAGTTGTTACTTTATCTAGTTGATGATGATACGATGGTCGATTCCTATTGTCTTGGTTGATTCGGGAAGTGGTTGAGTTGGAGTTATTTGGAGTTGTTTAGCCTCATCTTTAGGCTATGTTTCTCAATTCGTTTGCTCCCCTAGGATGGACCTTTACGCTCACATTTTCCCAAATCTTATCCTACCTTTGACCCTCCCCATTATAAAGACTCAACAAAGACCTCTTGATAATCATGTTTATAGAGTTTCCTTGATTCAGTGCCCTTGCCAAGATTTGATGAGTATGTGTCGCATTTTCGAGTCGATTTTTATCAAGGTTATCGTTGGTATATAATTTCCCTTTTCAAACACCGTGAGTGTTGTGAGAATGGGGGTGCCTTTTAGTCCTTAGGCTACAAAATTTGATTCGTATGCAATCTTTTGCATATTTGTGTGCGGAGAGCGTCGAGTTCATATTTAACTCGCCACACAAGATGAGGAGTGTCATCGGTGAGAATCTTTCGCTTGATTCTTTGGTCTTAATATTATTCTGTGATACCGGCACTTGGCTTTCGCTTAGTAATGATATCTTGTCCTTCGAATAGACATATGAGTCATTTGGAAGCTTTGATTGATGAGGATGTGATTACAAGTGTTTGAAGATGTTCTTTTATAGGTGAAGCATACTTTTGTTCTGAGAATCTTGTCTTTGTTGCTTGGGGACAAGCAACAAGTTTAGCTTGGGGAATTTGATGAAACACAATAGTATATAGTTTTTAGGCTTATTTGGGTGCATTTTTAGAGCTTTTAGTCCATTTAGTTGCATTCTAGGCCATTATCTGCATGAATTATCCGTTTTGTGCTCTATTACGCTCCATTTGTGGTTTCCTTAATTTTGCAGTAAGTTTTAATAACTATTTGGAATTTTCGAGCAAGAATGGAGGAACTGGATTAATAAGTTTAGAAGGAAGGTTGATATTCATATGGACAGTTGCACAAAGTCGGTTTAGGACACGATATGAAGTGATTGTTAGCATCAACATCGAGAGTCGTGGCATAGCTTATTGAGGTGAATTTGGAAGTGTGAAAATCGAAAGGAAACATCATAGTTTGGCTCAACCAAGGTTCAGCTTGACCAACATTCTCACTATTTTTGCTCATATCTTGCGATAATAATCTTATTGGATTGCAAGTGAATTCAAGTTGAGCGTTGGAAACTAGATATCAAAGAAGCTTCTCAACGGTAGGTCACAATCGCTTCGTTTCAATGCTAAAACGCAAGATACAGCGTCGAGAAGTCAGCCCATCGGTCCTAGGAGCCAAAACCAGCGCCCTAATGGGTTTTTGCGACTTAATTGGTTGATGCGATTCTGTTTTGCCCAATGGATTCCAGCGCCTATGGTCGTGGGAGCTGCTAGTGCAATTCTTTGTATTCACTTATTATTGTACACACAAAAACATGTTTTTTTCTATGCCCACTTTTTTGGAGAAAACTATAAATAGAATAGGAAGTATGTTTGGGCCAAGACATAATAAGACACCTAGAATACAGCAAAAATAAGGCAACATTATCCTCTCTCAAAAAGGCCTGGTTTTTTCTCTCTTTGTATACTTCCATTGTTATCAACATTAACAATGCAAGCAAACTCCATTATTAATGCCAAGTATTGTTTCTTTATCTTTATTTCTAGTTTTAATCATGTTATATTGATTATGTTCTCTCTTATATTGTTTTAAGCTTATTTGATATGTGTGAGTAATTGCCCCCGAAATTCTAGGTTAGGACTGAACCCTAATAATGGATTATTTGCAATTGAATCATCAATCCAACTTGATAATTTACAATTCATTTCAATTAGAGTGTGGTTTTATTATCATCTTTGTGTAAGAAATAATATGGGTATGAATGTGAATTAGGTTTGCACGAACAGTTGGTTTTTAATTATGGTTTTTTGAACTCTAAATTGACATACAGGAATCATTACGAAAGTAGATGATGAAATTGTTAGGATTTTGGATGCTATGCTTAAAGTCTTAAATTGCTTGAATCCAATGAAAATAGGTAGGAAAGCTTGTTAAGGACTTTGATTGATCGAAAGAATCACTAGTAGTATTAGTAGGGCGCTTTCCATCCTATGAATTGTTGATTAATTGATCAAGGGAAAAGGGAATTTCTTGTTGAATTAGTTCATAATTAGTGGGAATCTAAACCTAGAATTGCTTTAATTATTGAATTCTCCTATTAGTTTCAATTGTTTTGGTCTTAGATAGTTTCAACCTCAACTTTTCTTGTTACTGGCTTGGCTTTAATTGAAATCATCATATACCACTTGAAAACACTAGTTCTTGGATTCGACCCTTACTTGCCTACCTACATAGTAGGAGGAAAGTTAGGCTATTTATCTATAGGTGCGCGACAACGCCTTTCAGTAGCTGGAATGTTGTGTACCCTTTACTGGCTTGTATGTACCCTTAACATGTGAAAAGTACTCATTATTTTGGTTTCACGTTTCATATAACATGTGGTTTCATTGGATCCTGACTCTCTCTCTCTCCTTCTCTCTCTCCATCTCCCTCTCATCTCTCCTCACTCTCTTCTCTCTCTCTCTAATAATCTATATTCTATATCATATATATATATATATGTCGGAAAAAAAATTATGATAAGGACCATTAATACAATACCTTTTTAAAGTATATACCTAATAAACAGTTTTATTTTACAAAAAATACCTAAAAGATGTTAAAAAAATTTTAGCATACAGCATTACGCCATTTCCACTCATATCTTAACTAAGGTAACTATTCACAATGTGTAATTGATGAAAATACCCTCATGTTACTTTCCACCACAATCTCGAATTCTCACACTCGACAACTCTTCTCCTTCATCCCTCTCATTTATCCATCTTCTTTCCTCTTCAATTTATTTTAACCATATATCAGTGAAAAGTAATTCAGTAGCCCATTTCGGGGATTTTGATCATTTTACTCCATCTTCTTTCTCTTCAATTTTATGAACATATAATAGTGAAAAGACTATTTTTGCTTCGAAACACCACAAAATGCAGGAATTGATCTCGTCATCCAGCATGAGTTGACAATACTAATCAAGCTGCACTCCAGTAGTGTAGAGCCCAGGAGGTTAGCGCTAGATTTGATTCCTAAGATCAAGGATGGAATTACTTATCTCCTGAAGAGAACTAGGAAGGCTGATTTTTTTGGCTCAACGACTTCATTCTTCAAAAAGACCCTGATGGTTTAGATGAGAGTGTGATACACATAGTTCTAGTTAAAACCTTTAGAAGAAGTTTTAAAGGCTGAAGTAAACAAAGTCACGGCGTTCTTGGGTGTGAGGCAGACTGGCTCTAGGAAATTAAGGATTATAAGAAAGTTCTCGCAATGTACAATTGGCAGCTACAAATATATTCTCTATAGAATAAACCTGTATCGAAAGGATCCACAAGGACTTTTGCTGAGTTTGTGTGAACAACAAGAAGATTCCTGATGATCTTGCAGAAGTCCATCACGGAATAGGTGGATTCATACCAATCACGACTTAAGATGCGATGGCTCATTCATAGATGGGGTTCCTTTGGCCTTCAATCAAACGTGATTGTTTTACAATACTGAAGGGTGTAAACAATGTTCAGAGATTCAAGCCGATAAGCAGAGCCCCAGTGTTGAGTTACATCCCGATAATCAAGCATTGGCCTTTAGGGGTTAAGCCTATCAGGCTAATCGATGTGATTAGAACCATTATACACCACCTTCATCAAGACAAACGAGTATATCCTAATAGCTACTGATTAGTTTTAAAAGTGGATTGAAGTTCAAGCGTTCAGAGGCTAATGCGAAGACAGTAAATATGTTTCTGAAGAGAAAAGTTCTTCACAAGATTATAGATTTCCAGAGACAATTTACCGTTAATAAGGCATAATGTTCACTAAGAAGAATTGATGACTATCACAAAGAATTCGGAATCAAAAAGGTACATTCCACGCCTTACTTCGTGCAAGCCAATGGACAATGCAAGTAGAAGCCATGAATAAAATAATAGCTAGAAGGATATTCAAAATGGTGGACAACAACCCACGAGATTGACACACTCTTCTACACTATACCACATGGGCGTATAGGTAGTCAAAAAAGGACACAATGGGTACAACTCCATATCAACTAGTTCATGGACACGAGCCAGTGTTACCGGTAGAGTTAATTGAAAAATCTACAAGAGTAGCTAAGCARWTGGATTTATCATTCGAAGATTACAATGTGGTGATGGCAATTGAATTGATGGATGTGGAGGAGGAACGTTTGCGTGCCCTAGAGAGCATCAAGGCTCAAAAGATGCAGGTAGCTAAGTCGTACAACAAGAATGTCAAACACAAGAAGTACTTGGAGGGAGATTTAGTATGGTAGATGAAGTTGCCCGAACATAATTACAAAGACAACATTTTTGATAAACGGTCATCTAGGGTGGTTAAATTTATGTCTGGGAGTGCCTGTCTCTTGCAAGACTTGAATGGGGAGATGTTTCCAAGGGCTCTAAATGGCAAGTTTCTAAGGCAATATTCGTCAAGTATTTGGGAAAGCCACCAAAATCTACAGTCAAGGCATCATGACCTAGAGGCTTTTGACAAATAGTAAGTTGGCACGAATAATTAAATTCATGTGACAAAACTACCAAAGTAGGTAACACATGGATAGATTTAGGCAACGAGCACTACAAAAAAACGGCATATAGCGACGGAATTTYAGAGACGGAAATATATCCGTTTTTAATTTAGAGACGAAAAAGATACATTCCGTCCCTAAAAACAGTTAGCGACGGAATTTACAATTCCTTCACTAAATAAGGAACGGATACAAAATTCCGTCTCTAAATTAGAGACGGATTTCTATCTTTTGTCTCTAATTTAGGGACGGGTATATTAATTCTGTCGCTAATTTGTTTTAAAATTCTTAAAAAAAATTCGTAGGTAAAATGAGTTATATTTAGAGACGAATTTTAAAAATCCGTCCCTAATTTAGGGACGGATTTCCAATGTCCGTCCCTAAATTTAGAGAAGGAATTAATATTCGTCTCATAATTAGGTACGGATTAGTGTAATCCGTCTCTGATATGTTGATTCTAATACTTCGCATAGAGTATGTCATTGAAGGAGTACAACTAGCATATATTACACGCCATATAGTACATCGAGCACCATTCTTTTTAATTTTTTTATTTCTTTCTCATCTCTCTATTAACTCAATCCCATCTTCTTCCATTCTCCATTTCTTTCTCAGATTCTTTTTTCTCACTTGTTTCATTCCAATTTTTTGGTTCAAATTTAGAGATCTCATCTGATCTTCATTATCCTTCTTTCAATTTTTTTCCCTATTTCATTTCCTTCTTGTTCCTAGATCTGATTTTTCTATACTTTTCATCTCTCATTCTTTTCTATTTTTTTGTTTCAACATTTAATACAAATTCCAAAAAAAAACCTTGAGTCCAAATCTAAAAAACGAAGAAGATAAATTTGAAAGGTCAGTTTGTATATTTTTTGGGGGTTTTGTTTATTTCAAATTTCTAGGTTTATTTTAGGGTTCATCACTTTATTCTTTCAGTGATATTTCTTGGTTTATTCGATTTCTACTTGTTTTTGGGGTTTTTTTTAGGGTTCATCACTTTTTTTTCGGTGATATTTATGGGTTTATTCGATTTTTTGGGTTTTCCCTTTACATCTGAAATTTTTACAGAATAACATTTTAATTAAAAAACTTAAAATGTGTAGAACTGAAATTTTGTGTTTTCTTTGTTGTGATTTCAAGCTTTATATTTTTTTTTTGTTGGAATTTGAAGCTTTCTAACATTCCATTTTGTTTGTTGGATGTGTTTGAAGGAGGCTAAAAGGGGAGTTTTTGTTTGTTAGTTTGGATTTCCCTATTGGTTGGAAGATTGCTTATAATTGTAGCTAGCTCATGTTATACATTTGTAATTGTTGTAGCTTTGTTATTTGTTTTGCGGTGTTAGCTTGATTCAAAGCTTGTATTTTTTTTCTGATTTTATGTAATTATTTAAAAGAATTAATGAAATTTGAATATATTTTATATCATAAATCAGTCATTTGTGTATTGCATTTCTCCAGATTAATCGTTTACTCATTATTATGGCTTTTGTTAGGAAATTAGTAACTTCTTTAGTTGCTAATTTTCTTTTTTTATTTTAAAAATTATAATCAACGATGGATTGAGAGGGATTCAGTCCCTAATATTTCAAGTTTTTAAATTATGAGAATTATAATTAGCGACGGTTCTAGCTTATCCGTCCCTAATATTAGGGACGAATTTTATGATCCGTCTCTAAAATTAGCGACGGAAAATAAAATCCATCCCTAATTTTTTTTCTACAATATTAGGGACGGATATTTTATCTTTCCCTAATTTGAATCAGCGACGAGAACTTTAGTGACGGATTACATCCGTAAACACAATCAGCGACGAATTTTGTCAATTTAAGGACGGATTTGTTCCGTCGCTAAAGGCCTTTTTTTATAGTGAAGGTGATGGTGTGTTTAGAAAGTTTAAAATTATTCCATGTGACATACATGGGTGTTGATTTTGAAAACTTTTGTCGGGAGTTAGAAGGTCAAGGGACATCTAAGGGGTGTAGTAATTATATGCAAGTTACTAGATCTTGACTTTGCTTATAAATATAACTGACGTAAAAACGCATCTTATATCTCACGATTTCTCTTTTGCCTCCTCTCAGAAATACTTTTATACTTCTTCTTTCCCTAGGAGAATTGGCTTAAGTAGCCCAAGGAGGTAGCGCTAGATTTGATTCTCACATAATTACTATAACAAGAAGAATAAGATGAATATTTATTGTGTTGAAATTATTTTGATTAATTTGATCGTTATAGGCAAATCTCTTCCTCAAAATACGTGTAAAGTCAAATATTGCGAGAATTATGTTTACAGAGGGAGTACAACGGATGTTTCTTTGGTGGAATAATTATAAAAGACCACCAAAATCATTAAAAGTCAATCAATTTAGTCCTTTTTAGATATGGACATGACCATCATTTCCATATCTTTATGGTTATAACAAACATAGTTACAAATATATTTTTCATTATTTCTCTCGTCTTATTTCAAATTGTAAAATTTCTTATTCCTCGATTGAACATTGAAAACTTCTAAGTATTGAACATCTTTGATAGAAATAAAATCAAGGATTAGATATAATAATAGTACTTTTGGATTTCTCACCCAAACAATTAAAACTTATAAAAAATAATTTAAATTTACACGATGAACAATTCATACCCAATTTTGACGAATTCTTAGAGGGTCATATGTACCCCAATTTAATCAATGATATATTAGTGATTTAGTATGCATGTATCATAAAGCACTAATCACAATAATGTATTACATAGAATAACATGATTAACTCTAACGAACATCAAAAAACACTTAAAATATCTAAATTGGAATATAAATGAAAGAAATTTATTATAGTATTGTCATACAGATTACCATCAAAAGATAAGTAGTCCTTCTATAGACACCTTTTGATTCCAGATTTGTCATTTTTATTATGTATCACTATAGCTTTGGCGAGACACAATTTTAAAAAGAAAGAAATAGAAAGATAAAAACTTTTGTCCAGAAAGGAAATTGTATAAGTAATTAAAACTTATTTATAGGAATATAACTTCTCAATTAAATATAAAAAACACACATATATAACAAATAAAGTATTACTATTTGTAAAAAATCAATTACGAATTTTCTTTTACTCAAATTATTTGTATCGTCAAAGTAATTTTTACTCTAATTAAATTAAAACATTCTATAAACATGTACTAAATTTATCTACGTTAATTTTATTTTTAAAAAAAAATAATAACGTAGTTACGATTATATTCCTCAAATCTAATTTTGTATGATACAAATCTTTTGACTTTATTTGGTATAACCTTTTAACTTGGATGTGATAAAAATTAAACAAATGATGAAGAAATTTTGACTTTCATTTACTTCAGTGGTCTTTCAAAATTAAGACCATTAAAAGATTTTCCGAGTAGAACCACTTTATTAATGCCCTTTTCTGTTGGATTTTTGGTCTCCTTAGACTTAGCAATTGCTGACTAAGAGATTTTATTTTTAATTGACAATGGGAGAGAATTTTATTACATTTGAAACGTCAACACTTTATTAGTCTTGTACTCCGTAATAATTTAATGTATATATTACATTTAAAGATATTGAAACAGTATTACCAAGCATTAGTAGTAGAATTTATCATACATTTATTGCATTTTACATCCTTTAAGCATGTGCAATGGTAAGCTAATTGTACATCTTTTTTCTTTTTTTTTGTAAATTAACACACTTTGTTTTTTTAAAATTATCACCTGTTTTTTTTTCAAAAAACTACCCTTATTTTGCTATTTTTTTTTATAAATTACATTTCTTAAACTTTTTTTTTATCACATTTCCTTCTCAATTAGAGTTAATTTGGTCACACTTCACTGATGTTCTTACTTCCCTAACTCCATCTCTCCTTTTTAAGAATTAGTTAAGTGTGGCGTCATTTATTCTAACCGTGATAAAAAGTGATTCAAAAATAAATGTGTTAATTTACAAAAAATAAAAAAAAAACAAGTGGGTATTTACAAAAAATATAAAGAAAGTGTAATTTATATAGTCTTTTTTTTTTTTTTTGACGAGAACCTTATGTTTATATAGTCACTTGATATAACCTATAATGATAGTTTTTCAATGATTTTGGTACATAATACTTAGCGTACACAAAATAATCATAACCATTTTTTTACCGTGTTTAATTAAACGTCGTATAGTATAAGGTGTTAGTGCTTGCTACAACTATCCACTCGTTAAACGTAAAGCATAAGGTGCATCCATCATACATTCATACTATCATAAATTACCTTAATAACTTGGCGTACACAGAATGGATTCGGATTCGGATATCCAGAAATCCGAATTTGATAGTATGAATGTATGATGGATGCACCTTATGCTTTACGTTTAACGAGTGGATAGATTGTAGCAAGCACTAACACCTTATACTATACGATGTTTAATTAGTCARACAAGTAGATAATGGAATATAAACTTATAAAGCATCCTTTCTCACAGGGACAATTTGATAAAAGAACTAAATTTACTCGACTTTTTATAATTTCCAAAACATCCCTCAGAGGCCATATCCCATATGGATGTCATTTATCTTTCATCCGTATGGCTGTTATTGTGTCTCCTAATAATTCCAGAAACAGAATCAGAGTCCACAGTTAATTTCATAGCCTCTTTATGTACAAATGCCTCGGGATCGACTTTCACCCCCAACAGCACATACAAGTCTAGCCTCGACGCCCTACTCCGATCTTTTACCTCCAACGCCACTGCCAACTCCATCGGGTACTACAACACCTCGGTGGGGWACTCCCCTGAAAACACCGTCCATGGGTATTTTCTCTGTCGAGGGGATCTTRACGACGATGAGTGYCATGCCTGCGTRTCCACCGCAATCACAGACCAGTCSAGATCSRACGCAACCACATACTACTGCAACGCACCCGCTTCAAGCAAACAGAAGACTGTATTCTACGACAAATGCATGTTCAGGTACTCCTATGAGATCCAATATGGACAATGGAGCCATGACGATATAACGTGGCAAGTGGAAAATCCTGAGATTATGAAAAACCAAGATGAGTTCCGAGTGTTATTGGGGAACATGCTACGTGATTTGGCATCGAAAGCATCAAGCAATGAAACAGGGAAGAGATACGCAACAACGGCCGTGTCGTTTCCAGGGCTGACAACTTTGTATGCTTTGGTGCAATGCACGCCGGATTTGAGCGASCCGGATTGTGATTCTTGCTTGAATTTTGTCATTACGAGTCTTGGTGGTCGGGGGGTTGGCGACACTTATCTGATGCTTAAATGTAACGTAAGGTATGAGATATACCCATTCTTTAATGGCGCTAATGATTTGCTTCTATCGGTGCCACCACAAGCCAATGCTACTTCTAGTGCTGGTAAGTAGTTCTTCAATAATTTAACTTTTAAAATTATTATTAGGAATTTTTTTAATTATTATTAGGAGTTCTTCACTAAAAGTCCCTTTTTTTTAAAGGAAACCACCTTATATAATGTTTTTTGAATTAAACCCTTTTCACCATTTTATTTTGATAGCACGGCCTCTTTACTAAAAAAGTTAACAACGTTACTTTTTTGTTAGTGTGACTCATTTTGCTTCATTTTTCACTCCTTAATTGGTATAATCTTTCCCTCCATGTATGATTTATTGTTTTTTCATACTTAAACACTTCGTTTTTCTTCATTTGGTGGCATTGAAGTTTGAATTGTAACTTGAGAAAATGATGTTTTTAAGTAGGGAAAACCAATTTAGCTAGTAGGCTTTCTATTTTATGTTCCATTCACTCAAAAAAAAAAAAAAAGTTGGGAAAACCAATAATCATATTTGAAGGGAAATATTACATCAACAAAAGAGGAAAAAAGAAGGAAAATAGACCACACTAACAAAAAAACTAATGTTGTTAACTTTTTTCGGTGAATAGGTAGTGCTATCAATAAAATGGTAAAAAGAGGTTTTAGTTAAAAAAAAGTTATATAAGGTGGTTTTTCACAAAAGGGGGCTTTTAATAGGTTGTTCTTGACAAAATTTCCTCATTATTATTGATCTTATTTTTTGTACTCCATCCATTACATTTTAGTTGAAATAATTGAACTAGCTTTAGGCAAGATTTCTAGGCAAAATTAGTTATTGCAGGATAATTAAGAGTATAAGATTAGGAAAAAGTAAGGGAAATAAAATGAGTGAAAAGTGAATGAAATAATGAGTGGGTGTGAGATTAGGAAAGTAAGAGAGAGAAAAAATGAATAAGTGAATAAAGTAGTAAATAGTAAGAGAAAGAAAGTGGTGAGATAGTGAATAAAATATATATAGGAAATGTAAAAAGTTGAATGATTTTTAAGGTTTACTATAATTATAATTTTCATGACTGAAGATCTCCACAAAGGTGTGCTCCATTTTGCCCACCACATGGATAAATTAGTAATTTTATATGTATTTTACACCATCCAAAGGTTGTTTTCACCATCATAATTCGATCCTACCAAAAACTTTTATACCATTAAAATTTTCTTTTACACCATCAAAATTTGACACCATTTACAAACTATTTTACACCATTGGACAATTTATTTGATACCATTACACTTTATTATTACATTATTAAAAAACACACAAATTGTGTGTGATCTTTGTTATCTCATGCTTGTTTTGGAACAAGACTTTCTCTAATCGTTTTTACTCCCAAAATTTAACTAAAAATGGAAAGCAATAGAATTATTTCAAGTATTGTATAGCACTCAATTATAATTATTGTTTCAAGTAAAACGTAAGAGGAGGAGTACCAATAACTAAAAATAAGGTGAAACTCTAGTACTTTCTTTCTATCAAATAATTGCAACAAACTAATTCGCATGTACTCATCACAAAAATTACAGTGTTAGATTATGCAATTGATTTCTGCAGTCCATTTTGCGATTTGGAGTGCGAATTAGTGGTCTCTAAATGGTGTTGGCAATTGCAAAAATAGAATGCAGATTTTGTGTTCAGAGTGCGTCAATAAATTCTCATAAGATTAAAAAAAGGACGACATATACACTCTTATATGTGAATATGTAATTAAAGTCTTTTATGTAACTATGATAATGATGAACAAAGTGGGGAACAAAGACCATACCACTAGGCTCACAACAACCACCACACATCCCTCGAGCGCAACCACAACCTATCTAATACACCATTTGAATGAGAAACACGAACCACACCACATTTGGCACCAACACTAAGCACCACCACCAATCGAACCTTAACCACGAATCAACCCACCACACGCATGAACCCCAATCGAAATTGAACACAAGCACACATAACCAATTGAACAACGAACCACAAACACACACGAACTCCAATCAAACAACGAACCTCTACCACACACTAACCCAATCGAACAACAAAACACTTATACCAAGCCCAATTGAACTCCTACCAGACGTTTATCAACCTCTAATCGCACATGAACCACCACCATTACGTACGAAGCCTCACTTGAACTACATCGCAAACTATTGAAACGACCAAACCGAACCTTAATCCTGCCACTTCAAGAGAAGATGCGTTGGTTGTTGGCTAGATTCATGGTGGTTGTAAGTGCAATTTTTAATAGATTTTAGTGTTGTTACTATTGGTAAAGGTGGTGGTGTAAGAGCAAGAGATTGATAGAGTATGTTGTGGGGTAGTTTTTGTTGGGTAGGTTGATTACGGGTATTAATTTTAAATTAGGTTGATGTATGTATCATGTTTTAAGTTATTTTAGTAAGGGAAATTACGTTAGTCTAATGGGAAAGGCACAACAAGAAAATTTGCTTCGGCCGACCACACTTACCGACCGATTTTCGGTCGGTAAGAGGTGTCGTAAAACATTCGTCGGTAATCCAAAGGTTACCGACCGAATTTCGGTCGGTAATGGTTTACCGACCGATTACCGACCGATTCCCGACCAATAAAATCCGACCAAAAATGGAGGGAAAAGGCTATTTACCGACCGATTAATCGGTCGGTAATAGCCTTTTCCACCAAAAATTGGGAGCCATTGAGGACTTTACGACCGTTATGTCGAACGGACGACCGACCGATTAATCGGTCGGTAAATGGCTCTATTTTTATAAAAAAAATTAATGGCCATTACTGACGAATAATCGGTCGGTAAATTTTGAACATGGAATTAAAAAAAAAAAGCACGAAACAGCTTTCAAGCTAGTTTCTGCAACCAAAAACGAAATATTTATTTACTAAAAGCACAAATACTCACATTTTAGTATTTTTACATATGATACGCTTAGCTCTAAATAATATCAAATCAATGTATTTCATACAATCTTATTTCTTTGACTAACCATTTATCTGTTATTCCTACCAAAATTCTGCCAAAGCAACCTGCAATGGTATAAGCTGAAAAATCTAATGCAAGGATACATTCACTGAGGAGTCTCAAGAATATTCTTTCACCAGCAAGAGGATGAAGTAGGTCAAGAAGTAATACAGATGTCCAGCGACAATTCCAAGAAAATCTGGCAAAATTGGTGAGCCAAAATAATCTAGTGCAAGCATTGCCCAAGGCAAGTAAAATGCCTGCAGGTTGGGACATATATCAATACAGGCAAATTTTTACTCTGCCACAATATTTTTAAGTCAATAAATACATTAAAAGACACGATATATTCTAGCTAACCTTTAAGGTGACAAGCCATAAATGTTGATATTGGCGCTGGAAATTCTCTACTCAAACATAAAGAGCATGAATACGAGTGAAATTCCAGGAATGGTGAAAACGGGAAGGAATGGCTGATAATGCCTGAGAATAATAGAGATTAAATAAAAAGACATCAGCTAACAAAGTGTTGTCATGAGACCTCAAAAAGGGGAACAATTGTCTCAGAAAAAGGAGGGGTGTGCAATGAAACAGAAGTAACTCTGAGCAGAAGTGAGAAACATCACAAAACTTGATAAGTACAAATTAATTATACCGCGCTAATGATACATAGTATTGGATGTTACTATTAGTATTGTGAATATTTTTAGAAGTGCAAGTGTTAAGGGTACAACTGCAGTGATGAAATATAGCACAATTGAAATTCACGAGGAGTTATACATTTGTGTATAGATAGCCATCACTATTTTCTTGAAGTCGATTCTCAATGTGCTTAACACATGGTTCTAGAGCATAACTTATATATGTTAGCTATCATATACAACTTTCTACCACTATAAATAAGCCACCACTCGTATCATCATTTATGTCAGATGTAGTTAGACTGAACCTGGAATGCGCTTTGATATAACAATTCTGGAATATTCTAAAGATAAAGATATGACAAAAATAAGCGATTGACAGCTTAACTTGAGTAGATTCTCATACCCAAACTGAATGCTCCAAATATCATCATCACAGAAAGTCTGCTGTCGCGCTCTGAAATGTCCTGCTCTAATGAACTCCATATTGTCTTGTTACATTTCAAAGTAACCAAATTTCTCAGGCCAGAAGACCAACCAGGAAAGTAATCTTTTCTCTCCTAACACAAGCAAAGGCATGCAGAATGTTGTTCAAATGCTTTTAGATCAAAAACCTAAAAAATTCCCCTATGCAGATGGGCTTCCCTTGGTGTAGCCAGGCAAAAGGAGAATGAATGTCGATTAGTACAAGAGAAGGAAAAAGTAAAAAATAAGTCTCTAGAAAACCAAGTTTTTTGTCTATGGCTGACAGAATATGCTTCAAAAATGCTCTATCAAAGTTTTCTCAACTCATTTCTAAAATAAAATTAATGATGGTAATCCTGTGATTCTCGTCAGCAGGTTCTTTTAGTAAGAAGAGCAATACAAAGGACATATGTCTACTTTGGCCATAAAGTTAACAAAAGCTTCATAATGAAAGGCGTAACATATCATAGATGTATAGTTCAATTGAATTCCAATTTTCAAAAATAATTCATCAATATGTTTTTGGTATTGTTCAAATCAATAATTCCTCGTAATAGTGGCAACAATGTAGCTCAAAAATGTTGGTATATATAAATTAATCGACAATTTTCTTTTCTTACCAGTACTTTATATATATTATATATATTATTATATATATTATATAAATCAACAGAATATACTAAAAAATTGATTAACATATTCCTCAATTCAATATTGATCTTTTGTTCTCATTAGTGTAGCTCCAAATCAAGCAAAGGAGAGAGTGCGCGAGTGAGTCCTTATCAAATATCATATATATTTCCTCATATAGTGGTTGTTTTATGTTATCCATAGCCAACATAACATAATAGGAGTTTACTATGCTGTATGGTAAAAGGAAGAATAAAAAAAACAATTAAAAAGGTAAAAAGATCAAAGATGTGAATTGATGTTGCTTCTAACTAAGATTAGCTCCACAACTTACATCATTACAACGGATCCCAAAGTTTGAATAGCCTCACACCTGGCAACCAATGTACAATAGTTAAAGTAATACTAGGCTACTAGGGAATAACAGATAATGGTTAGATAAATGTTATACAATCTTCATCTAGCAAGTGAATACAGTGATGCAAAAGAAAGCCAGTTGAAGAGAATTACAGCATCCAAAGGAGGCCACACAAGCAAGATCACATATTGATACACACAAGCATAATCAAACAAAGATGCGAGGCCTTACATCAGTTCACTTTTGAAATATGTCTTGCACATCTTTCTTAGACTCTCCTTATACATATTGATCAATTCAGGTCCTTTACACTTAGGAAATTCAGGGAGCATTCTGTTGCCACAGATTTTGCTAATAGAGTCTGAATTTGCTCATCAAATCAATATTCAAACAAGATTAATACAATGGAAACGTCAAAGGCTATTCAAAATGTCTTAGATCATTTTATTCAGGGACCAATGACTGTGAGAGAGGAAAATGTAAGGTGGGAGACCTTTGGCTAATGGGACCCACATGTATATTGGATTTAATTTCTTTTGCCTGCCACACTTTATCTCAATATTCTGGATGTCATTCACCAATCGAGATAGGAAAGACATTCTACTTGGAATGCCCTAAAACAATTTTACTACACTTATTTTATTTTATTTTCTTCGTTCTAACTAATCATGTTGATTCATCTCTTTAAACATTTATACGGAGTACTTCAATTCCGACTAAAATGATGAAAGTACCCTCTTTATTTTTAGATATAAAATTAAATCATATAATGATGAGCATTACACAAAATGTGAGCCGTGGGATTATTGGTTAGTTAATGCCCTGGCCTTAATGTGGTTATTCACATAATACATAACCCTCGAGTTAGTTATATTATGACACAATAGCTTAGGGTGGCATTACTGGCATACAGTATACAGTCAAAGGAGCCTGCTACAACTTATTTATTTTCTACTTTTATTAAACATCAATTATATCAATCAATAAGAAAAGCAAAAGAGAAAGAAGGTGAAAGACTGAAAGAGTAAAGATTATTGAATCATGAATCATGATAGTATCATGCATAGATTCATCCATCTCTGTTGTATGTATGATGTATCATTCGTTCCACTTTATTACTGATTAGATGATATTTTACTGATTACAAAATCAGAAGACTCAGAACATTTAAAAAAAATAAGAAAATTAGAAACAAAAACTAGATCTATAAGAAATCAGAAGCAAAATCAAAAGCAAAACCAAAAGAAAACACAACAAATAACTAAAACCAAAAACCCTAAAAATAAACTAAAGAATCCAGGTAAACTCAAACTTAGGTTCGAATTGAAAAAAACAACGAAAAACGAAAAATAAAAAGAATCAAAAAACTAATTAAAAAGGTAAAATCGAAATCAAAAAACGATGCAAAGCAAATATACGAATTAAAACTCAAAAAACGAATTCCAAAACCCCAATTTTTTTGAAAGAGTATAGATCTAGGAAAACAATTAATAAGAAACTGAAAAATTTGAGAAAAGAAATGAAAAACAACTTCTTAAAATTAACTAAAAGGAAAAAAGGAGAAAACTAACCACAAGATGGACGAAAAAGCAGCGGCGGACGTGATTCATACGGCGGCGGACGAGATTCAAGCAATGCAAGCAAATAATACAAATTAAAACTCAAAAAACGAATTCCAATAGAGGATGTGAGGATGTGAGGTGAAAGGATTAAGGAAAAAATTAAAAAAAAAATGGAGAGGAGGGGGAAGTCAGTGAGAGAGTGTGGTAAGTAAATGAGGAATTTAGGAGGAGAGGAGTGTGAGGGGAAGTAGTGAGCATGAGTTTCGAGGGAGTTGGTGGCTTTATTAAAAAAATAATTAAAGCTCTATTGTGAGTTACGAGGGAGTTGTGAGTGGTCAGTTTTAATTCGAGGAAAAAACAAAATATTTTACCGACCGAAAATCGGTCGGTGTAGTACGACCGATTTGAAATTCGGTCGGTACAGACCGCCGATTTTTCGGTCGTAATAATTTTTTTATTTTTATTATTTTGTGCTGATGGAGTGAAAGTTTTTGGTGACAAAAAATTAATAACTTACCGACCGATTTCGGTCGTATTACGACCGATTTAAAATCGGTCGGTAATACCGACGATAATTCGGTCGATATATTACACCGACCGGTTCGGTCGGTGTCAGTCGGTGTTACGACCGATTTTTTTTCGGTCGATAATTTCGGTCGGCCTTAGGCGAAATTCTAGTAGTGAGGAACCATAAAAAATTGACAATAAAACTTTTTGCCATTTTGTTATTTTCCTTTCCTTTTAAATCAGGAGAATTAGCAAAGAAGAGAAAATATGAAGATAAATGGAATTTTTTTTAAATTATAATCTTAATCACGGGCGATACACATGTGACTTGTGTTATAATATGATGTTCAGTATACTAGAGTACAATTTCCTTCTCATAAAATAAATGAAAAAATAATCAAAAAACACTTGTAAAATATGGGGAAAAATTAGGAAAATTTTACAAGAATAATCTCACCTATTGATGGTCTTCCCATATTAATTCGGCCTTGCATTATAATCTCATATTTATCTCTAATCTTCTCATATTGAACCATTACCGATTCTCTAAACTTGATGACCTTCTAAAGAGGTCATATGTATACATGTCATTGTCTTATTGGTTGATTCCTTCTTTTCTTTTTTTTTTCTTAAAACAAAATTGTTCCTCTCTTTCCTTTTCCCTCACACAACCACCACATCCACCACCATGAGCAGCACACTCACTAGAAACACCAGTCCCACCTCATCTTCTCTGGCCAACACCACCCTTCTTCTTCTCCCCTTCTTGCTCTCTCTCTTCTCACCGCCACACCACAAATGTGCCACCCTTCTAATCTGGCCAACTCACCACAATAGCTATCCCCCCTATAATCGCCACTACTTTTCTCCTCCACCTCCTTCGTACGCACAACAACAGTAAAAAACCCCTTCGTTATGTAATCGGTGATTCACTGCCACACTCTTTCTCCCTCACAGCAACCTTGGCACCCTAATTAGCCTCCCTAGCACCTCCGTGCCTCTCTCGATTCGAGGAATTCTATTTTAGATCAATTGAACTCTTATATGAATTTTAGGTTTTGAAATCGCAGATTGGATCCTCTTCTCGAGTCCAACCTTAATCAATTGATTCGTGTTCCTTCGTTATCCTTTGATTTCGTGGTATTTGGTTTGGAGTTATTGTGGGCTGCTAGTTTTTCAATATTTGTGGTGTTGGTGGATGGTGCGGAGTTGTTCCAGATTGCTGGTTGTTGCGATGTGGTGTTGGTGCGTGGTAGGTTATTGCATTGTGGGTGGGGGTTTTGTGTCGTGGGTGGTCGTTGTGGTGTGAGTGGCTATTCCGTTGAGGGTCGGTGGTCGTACCGTTGTGCACGTTGTGGGTGTGAGGTGAGGGATGAATCATGAATGGATGATCTTGAGAAGATGTGTTAAAAAAAGTATAATAACCTGATTACCAGTTTACAAGTAAAATAGTGCAATTAGGGGAGATTATGGATAGATATGGGATTATTTTGGAATTAATGCAAGGTCGGATTAATAGAGGAAGTTCACCAAAAGGTGGGATTATTCCCGTAAATTTTCCATAAAATTATAAATCCATAGTACTAACGTCTCTTTTTGATTCAATCTTACTATATAAAATTGATTTACTATTGTTGTATGTGTTCTATTAAATTATGATAATATTATTGTATTGTATAGTATTGAGTAATAGTATTAACATATTATAAAAGATATGTCTTTGCTAAAATTTTGATTAAGATAAATAGATTTGTTTAATGTGTTTAATTATATTGATTGATATTTCAATTTTATAAATAATTATATATTTATATATAGAATCTTCTAGAATTTAGTTAAAATATATTATTTATTAGCTATTATAGATGAACTCTTTAATTAGTATCTAAGAATATTTAAAATTTTAAACTTAGTTTGTTATATTAGTAATTTTGAAAAAAAAAAACAAGTTTTGGATGAAAATTTTTTAATCAGGAGGCGACAAGTATCCTTCCTTGTTTTTGCTGTAATAACTAGATAATCCCCGAGCATATGCTCGGTTTTTAATAAAATACAAAATTTTCTAAACTAAACTAAAATTTCATTATTTAAAAATAGGGTTTTATTTTCAACAAAAAAAAATGTTTTTTTATAGTTATATATGAATTAATAAATTTATAAACTTTTACTCAACACACATTTATTAACCTTCATTAAATATATTTTACATTTTGTATTATGCAATAATTAATAGTGTACTTGGGAGGGAATTTCGGGAGGGAAAATTTTGGAGGTGGGGATTGCTTTAATAAAGGTTATTAGATATATGTAAGGACATCTCCACTGGTTTGTGACAAAAGTGGTGTAATTTGAAATATTAATTTAAATTTTCAAGCTACATTATTAGTTGTAAGCTACAACGTTCAATAATAGATAGCTACAATACCTTGTAGGTTGATAGCCCTTCATTTTCTAAGAAAAATAATATGAATTAATAAAAATATTAATAAATATAATAGAGTAGCCACTTGTCATCAAGCCATAGGTTTAGCAATCTACTTTGTTTTCAAAGCTACCTGACTCAAATAGGCAGGGCTGCTTGGATACTGCTTATCACCTTGAATGATTAGCATGCTGCTACTTATATTGTACAATTTGGAAGCACGTCTTAAATATCTACTATTAGAGATGCTCTAATGACTATTCTGTTATTGAAAGTAACCAACAATCTTTCATGTTAGTGGTGGTGGTCTCGGACGCCTGTTGCAGTTAGGGGATAGAAGAGGATAAATGTCGAAGAAACAAAAAAAAAAAAAATAAATTTATACAGAGTCACGGTGAGAGCACGTGAGGGCACAAGCCGGGATTCCGGCATTATGGTGGTGGTCAACCAAGCCACTTTATTGTCCCACAAAAGATGGTTTGTGACGACATTGTATGTCGTTGTTTTTAGGCTAAGTCGCATGGTTTCTGTGTGACAGATTGGTGCTAAGCTGTCCAGACCGCCTTATAAAGATGGTTATTGTAGAGACTTGGAGTGATATGACAACCCTTATTTAAAAATAGGCCGGTTTTAAATTTGCAATTAGCATTGCTTTCTCAACAAAAAAAAAAAAAATGTTTCTAAATAGTATCAATACTTGAGCGGTATCTAGTGATACTGTCATTAAATAAACTTTTACCCACATGTAACAAACGGGACCACCACTGTTGTTATTAACCGAGCATTCACACCACGTCAAATGCCCTATTTCTTTTGACCGCATTTTCTTGTTTAAATTATGCAACTGAGGGATTCACTATGAGATAGTCACACACCTGTGTTTTCTGGGAAGCGTAAAATCTATGCTTACTTTTCGCGGAGGGTAAATTGCAGTCATTACTTATACCATTTTTCCTAGGCTATATGGATGGTTTGGTTGGTTTGAAAAATCTCTCCACTTGTTATGAGTTAAGGATTAATGAATTTATAGATAAGATTAAGATTTCAAAGTTGTTATTTGAAATTAATTTCAGTGCTAAATTGACTAACAAAAGGGACACGCTCTGTTTAAGGATAAGTGTTTTGACTATGTTGCATCTGTAATTTAATTACATTACTGGGTGCTTGGATGTGACTAGAATAAAGTTATATCCATGCAAGTGCGTGTTGGTCTATGCTCTGTGAATCTTTGATGACACATTTAGACAAGTAAATTAATTTTATATACTATAGTCATCTTCACTCTAAAATTGCATGTGACAGGTTCTATGTTTTAGAGATTTTATGTTTTACTTACAGTATTAAAGAGCCGCAAGTCCTATTTTTACGTTAAATCATTATACGTTACCACAAAAGTCAATTGTAACACTAATGATTAAGGCAGTACTAATTTGATCAAATTTGTAGTAGGCGTGTTATGGAAGCCACCTTGCATTTTCTAAGAAAGGAAGTAAAATATACACTAAGACTTTTATGGGGTAAATTATTAACGATTAATATTACAGATGCTTTAACATAACATATTGCGAATAACTGTTGCATTCGATTAGTTAAGCAATCAAGAGAGTGCCATCTTCCTTGATAGTCCCTGCTTTCAGAGAGATGCATCTACACGCTAGCTCTTTTAGGGATGATAGTGCGTATTTTAACAAAGTGACTTTGGTATTTCAAAAGCATATCATGTGACCTGAATCTCAAGAATTTGGCAGTTCTGGTCTGCCTTGTGCATCATTTCGTTCTTAATTAGGTTGTGTTTTTTGTATACGGTGTTTTCAAATGATATATTCTCTTTTAACTTTGTGATATTTGTGATTGAGGAAATTGACATACATTGTTGCAAACCATGCTCCTATTATTACTACATAATGGATTAGGATATGCTCAAAGGTAGTGGCCAAAGAGTAATGTCTCTTTGACCATATCTACTATGTTAGGAGTAGCTCTAAAGAGCATGGTCTCATGATCATAATATACCATTACATTTATGTTGGAAAAGGTGATATTGAGCACAATAGCTTTGGTTTGGTATTCCTTAGTCTTATTGCAACTTTTTTTTTCATGAGAAACTCCATATTTCACTGTGCTTACTCCCTTGATTTGAACACAAATCT
Organism: Bassia scoparia; assembly: GCA_008642245.1. Taxonomy (NCBI): domain Eukaryota; kingdom Viridiplantae; phylum Streptophyta; class Magnoliopsida; order Caryophyllales; family Amaranthaceae; genus Bassia; species Bassia scoparia. The sequence continues at coordinate 40,014 of SNQN01003078.1, forward strand.
AGTGGTGTGAAATATATTAAGTAATAAATATTATGTTTCTATCTCTGTATTCCTTTTACTTACTTATAATTACACTCCTCTAAAATTCTTTTCATTTCTACTTTTCTTATTTTGACTTTTATTGAAATATTTGAGGCAGTTGCAAACTTGAGCTTTATCATAGTTACATGATTTCGTTGACCCATCTAATATGTTATTAAAATAGTTGTTATTGGTCGTGCTTATCCTTCGTTTATTTAGTTAACTGACTTTTGTTTCTATGTAATTTCTTTTTTCCTCAAAATTTTTTTGGTCTAAGTCACCATGTCATCTTGCTATATCACCAATTAATGGGTTTGCCAATTATTCTCAAAGCCCTCCTCCTGCCAACATACTTTTCTAATACGTAAAAAGCTTAGAAGTATCAGGATAATTCAACTTTTAGTTGAATTTTATATCTCGTTACCTAAAGTACAATTGATTAGCACTTAATGATAAATAAAGTAAAGTTAATAACTTAATGTAATATTTTATGTATAGAGATAAATTAGGGTTTTGTCGCTCAAAAATTGATTTTAAAAGTTTCATTATAGAATGTATCAAAGTATCTAACAAGTCTCCTCAATTATAAGAAAGAGTTTAGAAAGATTCTTTTAACTTGTGAATAGTGTAAGTCTTTTTTTGTATTGGCATGCTAACTAATACACAATAGGACTCGAGGAAGTGTAGTAGCTATAGCTTAACCTTAGATCAAAAACTTTCTTATTATAGTTGTCTTTGTAGATTATCGTGTTAAATCTTTTAGTGGCATCATTTAATAGTTTAACGTCTGACAAATTAAAATAAATTTTTCAAATAAGTAACGACGGATTGATTTAGTAAGAATACATGTTGATAGAAGATAAATCGAAGTGGAAGCAAACGTTAGTAGACATGGCATGAACGCTGAGGGGGGTGCAAGGGAAGTATTTTTGGTTTAAAAAAATTAGGTGGGAAATCGGTGCATGGGAACGGTAGAAAGAGACCAATAGAGTCAAATTACTTCTTTAAAGTTTTCCTTCTTTTTTCCTCCAATTAAGGAAAGAAAAAATAATTTATTTCGGGGAGTTAAAGTAGTTCACACATATTCCTCCATCCCTATGATCGAGAGCCCCATTCCTCTTGCAATGCCCAACTGCTGAGATCCTAATTATACACTTCTTCTACACAAGGTCATTTTCGGTCTCATAAGACTGCATAATAACCAATAATTTTCGCTCTTCCAAGTTTTAAAAAATCTATCACATAGAAGATACTTCTTAATTTACATTATTCTTTTCCCTTCCTTCTATTCTAATCCTCTACCAAACATCACTTCGCATGAATTCGTCTTTCCGTTCTTCCATTTGCACTAAGCCTATCATGAAGCAAAAGGAAGTTCTTATGATCTTTTCCTATTTTTCTTTGTCCTTCTATTACTCTTAAACTTATATTAGAAACCAAACCCCATGATTGCAAGGCTTTAAGGATGTGGTTAGAAAAAAAAAACTAATAGTTATGAGTTATTTTTATTTCTTTGTTTTTTAGCTAGGGGTAGGTTTTTGGGATTTAATATACCGATTTTATCCTCTGTGCTCTCTATTTGATCTTTATCTAAATAACAAATCTTTTTTTCTAATTTATTTGTTCGGGTTAAATTATTAGTATTCTTTTATATTTTGGATATCAATATTACTCAATGAATGGTACAACCTAAGAAGCTTTCATTAATTAAAACATTCTTTGATTGTTGCAGAGCAACTAAAAATAGAGAGACTAGCTCAATCGCAAAATAGCTACATTGATGTTCATATTAGTTTTACTAAGACAGTGGAATTTATTGTTACCTGCAGTAGTTGAGTAATGAGTATGAGGGTGACCCAGAAATACGAAGCACTCCTTATACTTACATCATAAACATTTGTTTGTTTGGGAATCGCTACTGCTAAGATTTGAAATATAATTGTGGGAATGAAATGTAATAATTGAATTAGAGGTGGGGTTAGTGGTAAAATTACTTATTAATAATGTTAATTTCTTTGAGAATAATTAATGCATCAATTTATCCATACTTTGGAATTAATAGTGATTTTTTTTTATCACATTCCTATTTCTTGGGTCATCTCAGTCCTATTTATGGATTAAGGTTTTGATTGAATTGATTGATGTTGGGTTCTCATAGATAAATGTTCATGCGGTGTACAAAAATATTATTAGTACATGCTCATTTGGTATGTGCTCTGGATCACCACACTTTTCTTGATTTGACCTAGAGTTCCACATAATTATGGTGACAATGGTGGTTTGTTTTGTGAATGTATGCACTCTAATTAGCATGGGTGGTAACTCTAAGATATGGTTAACAATAGCTCATGGTCACAGTAGTGGTTTATTATTCCTAATTTCCTGAATGCACATTATCTCGCTTCATATTCGTGCTTCACTAAATATTCAAGTGACTTATAATGCTGCCTAAACTCTGCACTTTAAACTAGTTAAACCGACTATATCTAGTTCATAGAAAAATACGTACAGTTGCACGAACAAATGGGCTGGCTTGGGAAGGAATAAAACTGACGACTGTCATTTAGGTAATATGTTTTCTCATAGCACTGCAGTTTTATAAAATAAAAGGGGACATTATGCAATTTCTGATTGAGTTTATATATAGGTTTAACTAATTTACTAAATACTTGGATGGGCCTGACTCTAATATGAAGGCAACACAACTAATTTAGAATGTTTCCTATGAAGCAGTCACATACGGAAGGAATCAGTTCTAATCTATTCTTATTTTTGAACTACATTATTCTGTATGACTCTGTTGGATATAAGCATGAAAACAATCGCTTGTGACTTGATGACCCTTTTTAAGGCACTATTGAAAAGTCAAATAGGCACTATTAAGCTTTATCTTTATAGATGATATAGGCATTTGTGTATCGCGAGACTTGATGATTATTTGTAGTTGAGATTTTCCATCTAACCAGATCACGCTCATCATTGTCTTCCCGCTTAACGAATGACATTCCAATTTACCAATTTTGCTCCGACTCTAGCTTAAAACTAAAGATTCCACCTTTGTCTCATTACTCCAATTTGGCATAAACCCCTGGTTTTGTTTCACATCTAATTGATATCATATCAATCATGACAATTTCAACTCTCTTTTGTACCTCATCTTGGATCAG
>SNQN01003078.1:43226-55279 GCA_008642245.1 Bassia scoparia
GATCAGCCTTGTCACTTCATCTATAACCAATGCAAAAAGGAAAATGGCTCAACCCTGATCCTTGATGCAAACTAATTTTTATAGGGAAGTCCTTTTTCAATCCGCCACAAGTCCACACATTTTTTGACACATCTCGATAAATGTCCTTAAATAAGTCAATAATATACTTTCAGGAAATATCTTTTTTCAACATTGTCCACCAATTTACATCTTTTGGTACTTTGTCATAAGCCTTTTCTAGATCAAAGAAAACCATATGGAGATCCTGCTTCCTCGCCCTTTAATACTCCATCATTTTCCTTAATAAAATAATTGCTTCAATTGTGAATCTCCCAATCATAATCATAAAACCAAATTAGTTTTCAGATATGCTAGTGCATGCCCTTAACCGATGATCTATTACCTGTTTCCATAACTTCATAGTATGACTTATAAGCTTGATTCATCAGTAGTTAGAGCAATCCGTAGCATCTCCTTTTTTCTTATAAACCGGAACCAAGGTACTCTTTTGCTTATCTTGAGGGATTCTCGAAATCTTCCATACCTTATTGAATATTTTTGTTAACCAATCAATACCAACCTTACCCAAACACCACCACATTTTCATCGGTATACCATCAGGCACGACYGCCTTCTTCGATTTCATCCTCTTCAATGCAACTTCCACCTCTACTATTCTAATCCTTCGTATCCCATATAATAGCCCCTTGGCTTATGTTAAACAATTCATAGAAGTATTCATTCCACCTTTCTTGGAAGTCCTCATCTTAAACCAAAACCCTATGATTCTTTTCTTTGTCACAWACTTGACCGTACCAATAACCGTTCTCGCCTCTTATATATGTTCTCTTCGCTATCTTATAWATCGATCCCCTTTTCTCCTTCTTTGGAGTCTAACCTTTCATATACCTCTTGGTAAKATTTTTCTTTAGTTTGCCACATAGCTACCATTGCTTYGCTTTTAACGTCTTTATACGCTCCAAAGGTTTCATCAGTCTTACTTTTACCCAAGCYAGGCTAGCARATAACAATCCCTTTTGTTTTTATTACTGCGTTCACTTCTTCATTCCACCATGAGGTATCTCTGTGCACCATATTTCTCCCCCTTGATTCCCCTAAGACCCCTTTGGCCACTCATAGGAATTAATTCTTCATTTTCGACCAAATTTCATCTAGATCTACCTCACAATCCCAATTAGCTTCGTCGATCACTTTTCCGGTGAAAACCTTAGCATTTGCACCCCCTATGATCCACTATCTTATCCTTGGCCACCCTTCTTTTTCCTACTTTCTTTTAACCAGATAGTCANGCCTTCTTCGATTTCATCCTCTTCAATGCAACTTCCACCTCTACTATTCTAATCCTTCGTATCCCATATAATAGCCCCTTGGCTTATGTTAAACAATTCATAGAAGTATTCATTCCACCTTTCTTGGAAGTCCTCATCTTAAACCAAAACCCTATGATTCTTTTCTTTGTCACAWACTTGACCGTACCAATAACCGTTCTCGCCTCTTATATATGTTCTCTTCGCTATCTTATAWATCGATCCCCTTTTCTCCTTCTTTGGAGTCTAACCTTTCATATACCTCTTGGTAAKATTTTTCTTTAGTTTGCCACATAGCTACCATTGCTTYGCTTTTAACGTCTTTATACGCTCCAAAGGTTTCATCAGTCTTACTTTTACCCAAGCYAGGCTAGCARATAACAATCCCTTTTGTTTTTATTACTGCGTTCACTTCTTCATTCCACCATGAGGTATCTCTGTGCACCATATTTCTCCCCCTTGATTCCCCTAAGACCCCTTTGGCCACTCATAGGAATTAATTCTTCATTTTCGACCAAATTTCATCTAGATCTACCTCACGATCCCAATTAGCTTCGTCGATCACTTTTCCGGTGAAAACCTTAGTATTTGCATCCCCTATGATCCACTATCTTATCCTTGGCCACCCTTCTTTTTCCTACTTTCTTTYAACCAGATAGTCATCACTAAGAGCCTGTGTTAAGTAATCACACTCTCTCCTGGGATTACCTCGCAGTTTACGAAACTTTGTCTATCTGCCCTCCTTATGASMAGARAGACGATTTGTCTTGCATTTTCACGGCTTCGAAAAGTTATCAAGTGAAAATTGCGCTTCTGAAACTAAGTTTTAGCCAAAATTTCATAATAAGATTGAGCGAAATAAAAAATAATCTGCRTTGGTGTCTTGYTGCGCATACYCAAAACTTCCACCGACACTCTCAARGCCATCACGCCTACCCCAATATGTCCATTCTAGTCTCCGCCAATGTATAATTTTCTATGTGAGGGACATCTTGTAGCACCTCAACAAAATCTTCCCAAAATTGTTGCTTCTCCTCTACATTCAAACCAATTTGAGGCGCATAAGCACTAACAACATTAAAAATCCTTTTACCACATAACAACTTCACCCTTATCAACTTAACACTCTTCCAACAGATYTCGTTTACCTTTTGTGCTAATCGTTTATCTAGGATCACACCGAATCCACTCTTAACTCAGTCTCATGAACCTTGTGATGACCGATGTACAACAMATTATAACCCACGATTAAGCATYGAGCTCCAATGCTCCATCTATCTCCAGTCCATATCACTTCTTTATCGCAACCCGCCTTTTTTATCCAGGCTTGGGACTACCACTGGTGGAGTTGGGTTATTGTAAATAGTCTTTATTTTTTAACTAGGTAATAGTTTTCATTTAATATGTCACTCACATTATATATATACTAGCTATGTTGTGCACGCGATGCAGTGGATGGCTAAATACATTACTTATTATTAGTATATCATTAGTATTATAAATATTTAATTACTGAACTCTTAATCAAAAAGAAATTATAGAAGATCTCTACAGTCTTTCAACTAATCGCTGTTATTAAAAGTTTGGATAATTTATAATAATTACTTTGTCTTAGGAGAAATTTGAGTTATAAGTGTTATTAAAAAATTCACATATGTTTTGTTGATAAAAATAAATGACGGTAAACAAAACTCGGTAAATTATTTTTTGTTTTCTACCTTTGATTGTTTTAAAAAATGATTTATAATTGAATATTTTTCAAACATATTCTTCCTTTTTTAATGCGCATAGATGTTGTTTTCTTGATTTTGAAAATATTGAAATATTTCTTATATATATGGCTTTTAAAGTTAGAAAGGGATTGAAATTATATATATAGTTAGGGGGATGGTAAGTGGTTAATGTTTTTTGTTAAGGAGTCATAGAAGCACTTTTAAAGGGATCTCATATGCTCTCACTATGGCTTATACGGAGATGATAATATAACTATTTTTTAGTGCTCTCTATTGCAGTTGAACTTATCAACTTGAAAAAAGATAATTAGTTTACTTATACTATATTTCAATGTGACGCTCTTTGTAATGTATTTGTTTTTAAAAATTATGCTCCCTACGTTGTTTTATTTTAGATGTTCATACATATTGGAACGGTCTTTAAAATGTTGTGATTGCATATTTAATAAAATAGTGCAGGTAAGTGTGATGAGTAACAAGTTGAATAAAGTTAGGTAATAATATAACAGGAGAGTGTGGTTGAATTGAATTTTATGGAAATAGATAATTTTGGTAGTGTAAAGATTTGGTAATAGTAATGAAATGTTGTACTATTTTTTAGAATAAGGGGTAAGTTCTCAATAATGTTAGAGTAAATAAAGTAGGTTATATTGTGAAAAATTATTTTTTGAGATTGGTTTTGTGAAACAACTATTAAATACAAACAGATCTCAACAATTAGAGAACATGAACACAATTAAAAATTAATACGGCACGGGAGTATTGTTATTCTTTCAGATTGTATAATTTTTCTTTTAACTCATGAATTTCTGATACTTTTATAAGTAGTACGGAGTAGTATTATCTTCGGTAAATTATATTGTTTATGAAAATTATTTGAAATGATAATCTACTCAATCGGATTGACATTTTTATAATATGTGAATTAGATTATATTCTATGTACTCTATTAGGAGGATATGTATTACAGTGCAAATTATGTACTATTGCCTAGGGGCAACAACATTGCAATCCCCCCTTGCTGTTATATAATAGAGATATTCTGTGTTTTATTTAACTCCATGAGGAGTCTAATTCGACTGTCTAATGTTCAACAAGCTTACTCACTCATACGAGTCACCAATCAACTCTAGCATTGGTGTATTATACAAAAAAGGAAGGTTAAATATTTTTTATAGGAGAAGACTTGAAGGATACAGTAATCGTTCGTCTGCATCATGTCTTGGTTGTGTGCGTCTATATCTGTTTATTGTCTGATCAAATAATGTTTAGGAAGATCTGCCTACATTTATAGAAAAATAAGGTCCATAGATGAGTATGAAATGCTTGTACCACCACCTCGGTAATGAAACTTAAGAATACCCTATCCTAACATATAGTATTATACTAGTATATTTTTTGCACGTCTGATGTGGGCGTGTTCATAACGACTCAAACATTTTGATTTTTCGTATGTTTTTTTCTTATATTCATATTGGTTTTTAGTTTGTTCGATTCATCGTTAGACAATATGATGAATATGTTAAATAATAAAGAATATATTAAACAAGAAATTGATTTTAATGAAATAAGCATATTGCTTAAAGAATATATAATGTATTGAACGAAATGTGGTATTAATCATTAGTGGCATCTTAAATTTTATAATGTAATATGCAGTTGTGTATGTAATTTTGTTAATATGAATTTCAAGAAGTTGTTACGTTTTTCTTCTCATTGTAGTCAATTTTTTATCATAATGCTATTTGATTAGTCATACATTTTGTCAATTAGTTCAATTTGATTTTTATTGTGATGCTAACTGTAGAATTATTCGCAGTATTATTGTTTCAATTATTACACATTATTTATGTTAAAACAAAGTAAATACTTTAAACATCCTTGGCTTAGAATTAGTATTCAAATTTGTAATCATTTTCAAAATCGCAATGCACTTTTTTATCCGTTCTCACACATTTATTACGCGGGCAAATTGAACAAACTTGAAAATTGCGAAAAGAGATGATAAAAGTTACTTATTTTAAATTATATGTATATATTTATATAATGAAGTAATATGAATATCATTTAATTAGGTTATTAGTTTATGTACTATTTTTTGTTTTTTTTACGAGTGATGTCATTTTCCTTGATATTCAATGATATCATAGGTTAGTGTATTATGTATCTAACCGGTGCATGGTTGGACATCGTTTAAGCAGAGCCTGATCACATCTTTGCTCGCCCTTCACTTAGTATCGCATTTACAAGTAGATCATATAGTTACGCTGGAATATTATATTGCGGGTCGCATATTGGATTGTTGCATTGGTCGATAGGTGTTTTATTACAATCCTCCTGTAACGCTTTAGTTCCTCGATCTACAAATCTAGACTTCGAGTATATATTATTTAGAGTCATGAGTTATTGGAATGTTCTCAATATAGGATTCGTATGTAATTTTCCTCTTGAGGCTTTGCATGTCACAAAAAAGTTTTTAGAGCTTCATTGTTTAAGTAAACGTACGAGGGATCCTTATATGTACCCATATACCAAATTATCCATGATCGCCTTAATATATGCTATTGGTTATGTGGTGTATTCAATATGTTTCGTGCAAGTGTTTTTGTCTATCATCCCATGGTTAATTTCATCATATATATTCATAATTAGGGAACTGTTCTCGAACGGATAAAGACGTATAAGCAGTGAAGAGATTATCCAGGAAGTGTCTAACCAAGGCGAAAGTAAGAATTCAATCAAGTGGATGTTGCATTAGTAGCTCAAGCTTTCATGCAACAGAAAACTTGTGTTATGAGTTACTGGGTTTTTGGCTAACGGTACACAGAAAGCTTCTGATTACAATACATTCTAACAAAAGCCTTGACAAATTTCCTTTCCGGTATGCGTGCATATTATTATTGTTTGAAAACATACCTTTCCTCACTGGGTTATATTTATTAGACTTTTCATTGCTTTATATAATGTGATATATATTTCTCTATTATTAAGGGAAGGTGGGGAGGAAATGGTTGTCCCCTCTTAATATGACTTTATAACTCTTAATACAATTTCTTAAATTTTTTTGATTGAAGTGCTCTAAACTTACCCTTTTACTTATTAATGAGATTGTAAAGATCGGCAATTCATTATTTATGTGAGTTTAATTAGTAGCAAAGCTAAATCTCAATGAACATTGTCAGATTGAATTGAAAAATAGTCATTTGTATATTATATTGAAATTTCATGTACATTTATTACAAACTAATACAATTTAGATAAATTGTTATTGCTAATTAGTTATATAAACATTTAATTTAAACTTTTCTATATAATCATTTTTAATGAAATATTTACAATTTTTTACGTCTAATTTCCGCATTGGCGTTGTCACATAAAAAATCTAGTATTAGATACTTATAGGGAGGAGGGATGGAAGATGGTGTCCCCTCTTTAAAATACGATATATACCCTTAATGAAATTGAGATGCAAAAGACTTTTAATACCCTAAAGTCTTTATATATAAAAAATTATGAATTGATGCTGTTAAAATTTACCCATAATAAATGAATTCATTATTTATTATATTTGATTTAATTAATTAGTAAATTTCAAAACTATGATCATTATTCTCAAATTGATATTAAAATCATTTGGATATATATTTTGAATTCAAATCATAGTTTATCTCTTCATTAATCTTATTGACTTATTTATTGATAATATAATTAATAATATCTAAATATTTTTCTTAACCAGTTTTTAATAATTAATATCTATATTTTAATTATTTTTAATCAATTCGCAGACTTTCATAGGTCAAGTTCACGCATCGCGTACACATAATTACTAGTATAATATATAAGTTAGTTTCGAAAATGAGAATCCACTCTTTATAGTGAGAACTCATGAGAATCCTCTCAATCCTCACTCTTAAATCAAACATAAATTCTTCCCAACCATTCATTTATTTAGTTGTTTTTTTAAACAAAAATTTGATTTTTCCCTTTATCATCTCCTCAACCTCTTTCTCTCCTTGTTGGTCTATGTGCTCTAGTTCAACCCACCAACTTGCACCTTATTGCACCAACCGGTTGCCACTTTTGCCCAACCCCCCCTCCCCCCTCCCCTTCCCCCCGCCGACGCAGTCCCTACCGTCGATGGCATTCCAGACCCCCCTTGACATCTTGGGCCCAACCGCAGACGCAACCTAACGCATTCACATTCACCACCATTTGACCAAACCACCACTGCCCACCTCTCGAACTCAATCACGACGAACCTATAACCATGGCTCTCGACGCGCTCCACCATACTGTGACCACTGACCGTATTCATTGTTAACTTTGATTTTTGAAACCCTATTATTTTAGGTCTGGGTAAATGAAGGTGGTGGTGCGCTTGGTTCTTGTGGCGGTGGGCTAGTGCGGTTGTTGTGCCTTTGCGCATACGGTTGACGAGGGTGCGGAGGTAAGTGGTCTATGTGGTTTTGCTGCTTGGCGAGGTTTAAGTGTGATAGTGTGAGAGGTGTGGTGCGGTGAGGGAGTTGTGGCTTGTGTGTTCGTGTGGTTGTGGTGTTATCGGTAGGCCAGGGAGTTGAGTTCGGGATTGTGTATGGTGGCAGTGGCTGGCTGGGGTCAAGGGAAGGGGTGTGGGAGTGCGGTTTGGTGGCTGGGCTTGTGCGCAAGTGGTGAGGTGTTGTGGTTGGGCTTGTGTGCTGGGCTGGGATGGCTCGGAAGGAAGGAAGAGAGAAAATTATTTAAAACAAGTTGTAGAAATCATGAGTATTATATTTTGCATGAAACTAAGATATAAAGCTATTAAAATTAACGTAAAATGCTAGAACTTAAATTTAACTATTTAGAGAACATGAATTTAACTTTAAAATGACTAAATAATGTAGAAATTGAGTTTTTTCATGAGTTCTGACCTAAGGAAGATGTTCATTATGTGGATCCTCACTCCTGTATATTATATATTATAATATTATATTATATATTCTCTTTTCGGATTTCCTTCAGTTACAAATCATGTGTTTCGTGTTACTGATTTTTAGACAGTAAAACGAACGAACAATTATATTGGAGGAGACGCTACCAAATCATAGACGGAATTGCTCGAGGAATGCTTTATCTACATGAAGATTCTAGGCTTAAAATTATACATCGCGATCTTAAAGCAAGCAACATTTTATTAGATGAAGATATGACTCCAAAAGTTGCAGATTTTGGCACTGCAAGGATTGTTGAGGCTGATCAAAYTCAAGGTTGCACTAACAGGGTTGTAGGAACTCAGTAAGTTCTAATATCTTATGATCATCTTATTAAATTCCATCATCTTACATRTAAATCAAGGAAAACAATAAGGTTTTTAAACAAATTATATTTTTATAAGAATAAATGTGTGTGTGTTATAATTGTGGGAAATAAAAATCTATTTGAAGTTTAACTTTACAAGATAAACATCCTTACAATCATGGAAAATAATTTCTAGTCTATCTAGTGGATTACAAAGACTTTAATGGACTCGGTCCACAATAATTTATTGTGAACCCAAGTTATTAACTTACGTGACCTTTTACTGCTCTTCTTCTTTCTTATGTTTTTTATTTCCGCTTCCGTCTAACTTGTTGAATGTCTGAGATACAATACTACAAAAATATCTTCAAGTAACTAACTCATGATGCAATTCACGATCTGCAAATCCAATTACTCTCTCCCACCTGTATTCATCACATACAATCACCTATTACAACTAAATCCTAATAACAAGCACTAATCTGACATAATCTTTATGTCAGATTTGTTTTTCTTCCTTGTTACTTTTGAAACTTCTAAGTTGTACCATTCAACAAGGTCAAGGTAAGTTGTTTCTCTTTTTTTATTTAATTAATATATTTTCAAAGTATATGATATAAATATATGATATAAATATATGATAAAAAAGTTAAATTACACAATATCATTCAGATGTATATAATATCACTATTGACGGTTCCATCTACTGTATTTCGAGAGTACTTTGGTGAGTATGAAGAATAGGAAAAATTAGGTTAAGTTGTTGATGTATTTTTCTTTTATCTTGAAGACAAGAAAGGAAAAGAGGTTATGAGCTGAATTTATAATTCCGTGAGTTTATTTTGGTCTTACAATAAATATATTGTGGACTGGGTCCACCGCAAAGACAGTATTGTTAGTGGATATTGACAAAGTTACAATCCTGTCAGTGGTAATATTGTAATTAGAGAAGAAATAGAAGTTGTATTTTTATTTTTGGCAATATTGTAATTTAGAATTGTAACTTTATTTTCTCCAAAAATACAATTTTATTCCATTGGATTATTGCAATTTTGGCTATTTAATCAGTTTACTAGTAGAATGGCTTCATTACCAATAACCATAGGATGCCAATTTCTAAACTCAAATTTTGGGGAAATTTAATCTTAATTAGGAAGAGCTAGTTTTGTTCGATAACTTATTATAAATTCAATATGTGCTAAGATTATATCATTACTATAATAATATATAATTCTTTTTACTAATTTTTTGTTAAGCATACGCATGGCATCGCGTGACAAATATTTAAAATTTCATAATGTTTATCTTATATATTTAATATCCTTATTCCGCCTAATTGAAAGTTTTTTGCATCTTATGTTCAAATGTTTAAGATCCATAAAAAATTACAAATAAATTTAACCCTTTCGCTATGATATTTTTATAACTTTTAGTATGATTTTATTTTTTTGGTTAACGATAGTTTGCATATATTGAAAGAAAATTAGATTGATCATTAAATTATTCATGTTTCATTTTCTAATGAATTGAATTTTAATATAGTCTCTTTTATTATCATTAATAATTAAAAGACAATAGGTATATCAAGAATGTCTCTTAATTTGCGTCTAATAAATTATGTGTTTAATGGGTTAACAATTTTTCTTTTATATGTTAGTAATTATTTTTTTATCAAAAAATTTTTTTTTAAAAATACACATTAATTTTCATTTATTTTAGATTTTTTTACCGATAGATAGTTATTGTTCAAAGTTTTCTTTTATTTTACTATTTTTCTATTTTTGTGAGTATCTCTATTAATAAGTAATTTTAGGGGTTAGGTTTTATTATCCTTTTTGATATAATTTTTATCATTAGCCAATATATAGTCTATTAAATACTAATTGTTATATTGTCTTTTAGTAGTAGATAATTACCACATTAAAATGTTGACCTTTTCGTATCCTGAATTAATTATATCAATATAGGTATTTTATTTGTATTAGATCTTTCTTACCTTTTTAACAAGTTTTCAAATTCTTTTATATATAAGTAAATGTTCTTGAATTACTATTTCTCATTTGTGAACCTATTTTATAATTTATTGATAACTTGTGGATATTTTTCTTAGTACTTAATTTATACAGTGATGCACATTTTAAATTTAGGTTAACTCATTTGCTTATCTCACTTTTTAATTAATGGTTGTACCTTTGTGAGAAGATAACTTTCTTATAATTTGGATATAAAATAATATCTTTATTTTTTGTACTAGTTTGAGTGCTTATATATTAATTAGTTTTTAATCATTAATTTATGATCATTTTTTATAAATTATAATAAAAGGTAGAAAATAATAAAAAACACACCTCATCAAATAGATGATTTGGCAGATTATCAATTGCATTTAATTTATTACATTTTTATTAAATTGTTAGAGGTTTGTTCATTGATGAGTAGTTTTTTTTTTTTAAAAAAAATATTTCTCATTGAAGTTCTAGAGCACTTCTAAGAATATAAGTTGGGAGTGGTAATGGATTAGTTGTTTTGTTAATAAGCACTTATGCGTAATTTTCTTTATCTAGTATACCTTTTTCTTTTTCGATATGGAGGAACTCAGTTGGTGTTGCAGTCTTTAGTTTTCCTTGAAGCATCGGGAGAATATAGAGTTATATAAATGCGTACTAGAGTGAATACACAATTTATTTAACGTACATAGTTAACCAATCTTTGGTCTCTATTTCATCCTTATCCTACTTTAGTGTTTCCTTTATTGACTTATTGAACTCTACTTCACCATAAAAAATAAGATAAGACACGACTCTATCATCCTATCTTGTTTCCCACTCTCTTGGTGACATCCTTTGCTGTAAACCATCCCGACCACTCTACCTTACGAATGTGCACTGATGATCTTTTACTACTTCTGTAAGCCCCTTTTTGCTTTTTTGAACTCACAAATCACTCTCTTAGCATGTATTCCATACCCCTCTTGATTGTATTCACTTTAATTATGTAGCATTGTTCTTCTCTTTGATTCCTCTCATTATGACTGTGCTTGTGAAGCTAAATACAGAGCGAGTAATATTCGTATTACACTCTAATGGTGCTCTTTGTTGTATGACTTGATTGTAGTGGTTTATTGCTTAATTTGTTTTGTTTTTTCTAAATAAAATTAAAACTTCCAATTTTGACACTGTGAGGAGATGTATCTGAGATAATATGTGACGAGTAAGTTTTTCCTGGATAGATAATTTATATATTGTTTTGTGATACAATTAACCCTAATATTCATTATAATTCAACACCAAACGCTGATTTCTACAAGCTTATTTATGTTGATTTTATGGGATAATAGTACTAATATTATTTAGTTTTTTATTCGGTTTTATAAAATAAACAATTAAAATCAAATAAGAATTATAATACTCCCTTAGTACTTTATTGGTTATTCAAAAATGTTTACACTTATTTAATCTAGCTGTCTCTTAGAAGTAATTTAATTTTAATAATAACATGTATATCATTGAAGAAATTTACGGAATCCTTTTGATGTAAAATTAGGCTTAGATTAGATCTAAAATTATTCCACCTAGTAGTTAAATCCCTAGGTTTCCCTAACTTTAGTAGCGTTAATGTTTTCGAATTTAATTCCAAGATCTCGCTTTCTTATTATTGTACCCAGAATTTCCCACATAATTCATCCACACTTATTTAAACACTTTTATTATTACCC
>SNQN01003079.1:0-29362 GCA_008642245.1 Bassia scoparia
CAAACACACGAGTAATGACTACATCGTTTGTCAAAAACATATGTAGTCCAGTTCAAACTTCATTCCTCTTCAGGTAGACACAGTCAGATTATCAGTGGGAGTCACCTTACAGCTATCATCAAAACAATGTTCACCAGCTCCTCTATATTGACAACAACGGCTATTCTAAGTTGAGTAAGTTTACACACAACACAATTAAGGGTCATACTCCTGCTGTCCTGAATTTGGACTCGAACATAGCCCATTGCACTAAGATACTAGGCCACTATGGTACTAAAAGATTACTGAATATTTGAATATACAAGTATACAACAGGGAAGACGTCAATTTACCAATATGTTCAAAAAAATATTGAAGACAGAGAAGTGCAACCAGGTCCTCCAGTGAGCCAAAGCATAAGTGGATCAGATTCCGGGTCTTGCTCGGATTCAATGAAGTAGTAGAATAGCTGCACCTCCTCCCCCTTCCCCACTCCAATATAACTACAATCKTAATCATGGTCCATGTAAAAAAAAGCTTTAAAAATATTGAACTTGTTAGCATAATTTAGCTATTTTATTCCCCCTAGAAAAGTAGTAGTAGTAACATGAAATGAAGTGCAGTATATTGCAACCAAACTCAAATGAGGTAAATTCTTCATCCAGATTTCAAATGAAAAATTGACATTAATATATAATGCTGCCAACTTCAACCATCTTTCAAAATTTATTCTGCAATAATCTCATTTGGGATATCTATTCAAAATCATCCAAGATGTTACCTTTCTTACATACAACAGACCCAAATCCAACATCAGAAACTTGGGGTTTTTCTAACTATTTTTATTCAAAAAATTGACATTAATGTAAAGTACAGAAATGGAGTGAATACAAAACAACCCAAGAAAGCAAAAAAAAATATTAGAAGTTAGTGAGCAAAGTGTATACCCAGTGTGAAGCTTGAAAGGTAGATTTCCAGAAAAACCAGGTAAGAATTCACAACATTTGATTCAGAATTCGAAATAGTTGCATTAACTGATGCAAATATCATAAACAGTATAAGAATAGGAAGAACAAAGCTGGTTTGCTTACTGAAATTTAGTTTCTGCCTTAAGGACTGTTCTTTGTTCTTTCCCAACTTCATTTTTTTGGAAATGTACTGAGCACTGAGCAGATAAAATTCATTAATATTTTGGTCGAGTGTTGAAAATGGCGGTTTCCTAACATGCAATTGTGTAACTATGTAAACCATTAAATTTCAATTGGGACGACAAAATTAAATGAATTGAATTTTGATGAAATGGAAGGGATCCATGAATTGAATGTACGAGTTGTGAACTTGTGATTGTGAATTGAAGTTACAACTCAATAGGGCCTATTTACATAATTACATGCATAGGGGAGATGGTTTTAGTCTAGCCGTTAAGAACGAGGGTCTATCTATTAACATGCATACTGGAGATGGTATTAGAGTTGGCTCGAGTATAACACGATCACAAGTTTCTTAATTAAGGTTTTTGGATTGTGAATGGAAAAAAATTAGCTAAGACACCAATTTGTCTATTGAGGTACCGTGTAAACTTCCATAGATTAATCTACTGGTCAAATGCGATTTGGAAAACCTTGTAGTAGTACCAAATCGACGACCTACCAACAATAGGTTAGAAGATCAAAATTTTCTTTCTTGTTTTGTACTCCTTCCGATTCAAAATATTTGCTACATTTGTTTTTTCACACTTGTCGATACGTTATATCTAAAATGTTTATATTTTAAGTTATGAAAAAATTATAAAACTCTATATTTGAAAAGTACTCGTCGAGCGAATCAAAAGATTTCAATAACTATATTTTTATCTATGTATATGAAAATAAATACATTCAAAGATAAATAGTGCTACATTCTCATTGCATGTAGCACTATTTTGAATTAGAGGGAGTAATTAAAAGAACATAAATAGCTACTAGATAAAACGGTACATGAGAATGAGTTGTAGTTCAATTGGTTAGAGCTTTCCCCCAATTTTAAAATTTTTAGGATCGATTCTCTACCTTCTACTAGAGAATATATGTTTATCTTTTTTACGAGTCTAATCATATTTTATCTAAATTTATATTATCAAGTATAATTGTAAGAGCTTATAATTTGGTCTACTTATAAAACTCAAAATGTATGTACTTGTACAATCATTCTTATAGAATCTGTTACTATTTTATCATTGATTAATTGATACTTTTTTTCGAAATTAAGATGAAGACATGAATTTAAACTTTTAAAGTCAACATTTCCATAAATAGAACTCCTCAGAGCCGAAATTTCTGTGATATAGTCCCTTCTATAATCTTGTTCATCAACATCACTCTAAGAATATCAGAATATGCATTTCTTTATTTGTTCATTTTGTTATTATTAGTTTTGTAAGAGTTTTATTTTTTTATTTTTTTATGTCTTGATCAAAGTTTCCAGATTTCAGAGCATCCATAATTTAGTGCAAACAATATAACCTCATTTTCTTCCAATCTATATAAGAGAATCAATCATAATCATGTATGGTTTATAAGCAGATTATACTATATATTCACATTTTCAATTTGGATCATATGATTATGATATATTTCATGGCAGATTTATAACAGGAAAATGGTGACAATATTCCATCACAATATGTGAAGCTAACAAAGAGCAAAGCTGTGAAATCACCCCAGGAGAGCTCAATCAACCTGTTCATGTTCCTCAGGTATTTTTTTATGATTGGTATTGAAATTTTGAAATATAAGTAATTCTTAGAAAAATACTGTTTTAATGCACTTTTCGCGGATCATAATTCTTGTCAGTTAATGTATGAGGCAACAAGATAGATCAGATTTGGCGGTTTGGTGCTGAAAAAAGATGTTGGATTATATTTGAGCTAGTATGTGATCACTACATTTGGATCAAGGAAACTGTTCTTAATGTACAGTACAATATGTGTTTATTTGTAAATGATCATAATGAGTTGAAACCATTAACTGTGCATCATTAACAGTTGAATGTCAGGACATGCTGGAATGTGGGCACAATTGCTGCTGGGTTCGAGATTCTTCGGATGAGCCATGGATGACCGGAATATTTGGTTGTGCTCAAGATTATGATAGTTGTAAGCCTGTTGTACTTGCTTTTAGGCCTCAAATCTCTTCAGTCATGATTGTATTGTATCCTGTAAAACATTTGGTTGATGTCTCAAAGTGTCAACTAATATACATACAAACAATAATTGAAGCTCAGCTGCTGATCGTTGCAGGCGTGACAGGATTGTTTTGTCCTTTGTGTGCTGTTTGGACGTAACATAGAAGATTCAAGGAAGAAATTCCTTCCACAAATGCGTGCATCTGTCATGGAATTTGTATTGAAGGAGGCATGACTCTGGCAGCATTGTTATTTGTCTTCAATGGTTACATTGATCCAAATACATTGCGCCTTTTGGTGAGGGCTTGATGTGCCTTGGTGGATTTGTGGAATATACAATGGCATATTTAGAGATGAATTGCAGAAGAAGTATCATCTTCAGGTAATCGATCAGTACACTGAACCGGCTCAATTGTGTATAATTCTATTGTACTAGGTAAAGGCCTCGGCTGATCTAGCTGATCAGGTAAGCACTTGTAAACATCAGCTCAGAGGATCGCTTTCTTTTGACAAGAAACTATTGCTAGTTGTGACTTTGATGGGGAAGATTTTATGAATAACTGATGATGAGAAGATCATACTCTAATGTCTGATTGAACATATATATAATACAGGATTCGCCATGCGATCCATGTTGTGGTGCACTGCTGCCTGCACTGTGTGCCTTATGCCAGGAGCAGAGAAAGAAAGGGACGTTATCAGCAAATACTATGACGCCTATGACTGTCGTGAACCTCCACCAGTGAGGAAATGACTTCAGAACATAAACGTGATTCCTTTCATCGTCAGAAAATGGAGATGACCATTCAATGAACACACTGGTCTAGAGATTCAACCAGTTAGGTCTTTCGGCTAAGAGTGGACACAGGATTTGCATGTGAACTTCGCTTTGCACTTAAAGAACGATGCTTTCTCAGCATAAATCATCAATGTTGGTTTGCAGTTCGATGAAGGATTCTTTACACGATTTGCTTCAGTTAGACTTGTTAATGGAAACATTATATTGTAGCATTTTTTTATTAGGTACCTAGAAATGTTTGCTTCAACGAATGCAGCAGTAATCGATCTGGTGTCGATCAAATAAAGTTTCCTTTTCCCTTTAAATTTGTAGTTGTATCAACTGAAGATTGCATTCCCAATCACAACTAATATGTTAGTATGTTACTGTATAGTATTTGCAAGCATTCTTAAAGTAACATAGTATGAAAGATTAAAAGAGCAGGAGATGTGTGTAAACTGAAAAATATAACTAACTACTTCGTATATCTTCTTTGAACATTTATCGATGAACATCTGTTTCGAAGAAAGGTTCCAACATGAATCTGCAACCAATTAAGATTTAGCTGTGACTTGCTACACAGCTTTTGCTTTTGCCTCTAACTCTACTAAGTACAGTAACACAATTTTATTTTCTTTTATAGAATGCTGTAGTTTAGAGTTAGTCACTCGAATTATAATGTTGTGAATAGTGATGGTCCTTCAATTGTGATTAAGAAAACGCTTCTCGCTGCTTTGTTGGTAGCTCTAGCTCGGGTTCAGACAGGCTGAGAGGAGCAAAATATTCATCCACCATATCTTCGGAGACTTTATCCAAGCTTGGTGGGTCCCACTGCAGACAAACAATAACCAAACAAATTAAACTTCCTACAGTAAGTTATATTCTATTTGCCCGTGCAGGCACCCTCATACATGGGAATTTGAATCCGGAGGCAGACTCCTCTCAAAAATGTCAATGACCAGGGGGTATTATATATGAGAGAAAAGGCCAGAGGTTAATGCTGACAGAATAAGCAGAAGATTACGACAAATATATAGTACCTTTGGTAAGAAGTCTCTGTCCACCATTCGTGCACGTATGCCCTGAAAGCACAGCGAAAACATGAGAGACTGAGAGAGTATAAAGGTGACAGAAATCATAATAAATCAAATCTAATGCATTAATACCTCCAGGAAGTCATTTGAAACCTTGCCAGAGATTCCCTGAAGTGACATCCGGTACTCACGAGTCAGGCACTGATCAAGAGTCTGATATCTACCTTCTCGTATCTGTGGATTATTTACAAAGTGGGAATCAGTTGCAGGCATGGTTTCTTTTCCCTTAGCTTTTCTTCCAACCGCAAGATGTGATAATAAATGGGTGGAGGGAAAAAAAAACACACTCACCGATCTCAGGGAAACCTTTAGACTCAATGGGGACACTTCCTGTAACCTCTTCAAAGTAGATGCACACCAGGCATGATCTGTTTTAGTTGCCTCATCTTCCTAAGAAAGAGGGTAAGGTTAATGTGACAATTGCACATTTGCACCCATTGAGCACCCATACAAATGATCATAAATTAAGGAAACAAAAGCTCGCCAACTGAGCATGATCCACAACTGACTTTACTTCCCAAAATAAAACTGGGGAAACTTCATAGAGGGACTGAGATATAACTCCTTTTCTTTTAATTTTTGGAAGTTGCATAAAGGAGCAAATGCTGAGTTACTTCAAGTGAAAAAAATTTACTGTATTATCTTAAAAAATTAAAAATAAATAAATAACTTCCGCTATTTCTCCTCTTGTTTGAAATTTTAGTCTCCAAAATTATGTTTTCCAGATGGAGTTCAATTTATGGGATAGTGATACCTTTACTCAAATTTTGTACCACTCCAAAGGGTACTCAATATACCGCTTGACAAATTTATACAAAATTTCCCTGACAACAGCAGCTATAGCACTAGTAAAGTAGCACATGTAACCACTATATTTCTTTTTACATCACTTAGGACACGAATTCAATTTGCAGATTAACATTACAGAAAAAAAAATTCAGATATGTGACATATTCCTCATTTTCTTCAGATTTTCCAATCCAGTATATGAGACCACTTTTTAGATAAACAGGTAGTGTTGTGTAAAAATTAGGAGAAATTGAAATGGTTAGGTCACTCCGTTTTACAGGTAGAATAGCTCAGAAAGTATACCAGCGAAGATATTATTTCCTCAACAGTGTCCTGGCCAAAACATTTGTTGAGTGTCTCCAGCCTGGTCAAGTAGATTGAAAAGGATGCAAATAGTTAACATGGTGAAACAAATTCAGCAAAAAAAAAAAAAAAAAAAAWATGGCTAAAAAAGACTGACAATAAACACAAAGTACAGACAAAGCATGTTTTGCAGTTTTAGTCATCACCAAGAATGGATAGGATCCAATCCAAGCAACCTTTTATTAATCCATGGTCAAAGAAATAAAATTCGATAGGAAAGATAGTCTAAAAAAAGATTATTAYACCAGAATGGGTATCGGCCGATGTCTGATCCAATTCATTACCCCTTCTTTAAAAACATTATTGACTTATTGTTTATTCATTAAGATCTTGACTCCCATGCTCTGCTATAATTCAGGTGAAATCCCAGAAGCCTTGCTTCTGGCAGCTGACTATTGTATTCCTTTAAGAGAAAATAATAAATTCATAAAGCTGAAGAGAAGCCTAGAAATTACAGAACTCTCAAAGTAAAAGCAAACCTGCGAAGTACACTTCATATTATCCAGGAGGCTCTACGTCAGAAACCGTTTGTAACAACTCTCAAAGCAGAAAAATTCATTCCACTGGCCAAATTAATAACTTTCTTCGATTGAGGAAATGTTCTGTGCAATACAAGAAGAAATGGTAAGGTCTTTCATCAATGATTTGAAGAACACAATGAAAGAAACACCGACAGAACAACAGCGCTAAGTGAATTAAGAGTTCCAGGCCCACAGCAAAACAATTTCAGCCCCACTAATGTTTCGCTGGTCAGAGCCAAGTAATCACCTACAGAAAAATGAGAACCTCTTAATAAGTAATCAGACATGGGAGCATAAACTAACAATGATGCAGTGACCATCTCATTCAGCCCAAGGATTCATTGAAAATAGCTGCCTAAATGAGATTTGCTATAAGATCATATATCAAACAAAAGTAACAGATTTAGTATTCAGAAGGCAAAATTAATAAACATGGAATCCTGTAGATTATATTATCTCTATAATGATCTCTTAAAAAAGTAATGTATGGCCCGTTACTTCGGGTTATTTTCAGTTCAATTCCTAACCTAATTTCCTTTCTCTCATAAACAACTCATTTCAGTTTAGTTTATTCAGTGTTTCCATCTGAAGAAAACGACCATAATCTCTAGAAAAGAATTAAATCTAAGAAGTGAATGCATCTATCCTCCCTTAGGGTGGCTCGGTCACGATCTCCGCAGACAAGCATCAAATTATCGATAAAGGTTACCATGCTAGGCCTCCAAACTGTTTTGAATCCATTGGTCCTAAAGGCTCAAAATGATCATATACGGCCCTAAAAAGGTCATGGAAATCTATTGTCACAAATCAAGTCACTAGTTGGGAAAACCAATATAATCCACCGACCCAATTGGCAAATAGCGTAATAGGTGAGGCCAAGTCCCGACGTGAATCTAAACAAGAATCAACTTTCACATCCAAATCAAACAAGACTACAACATATAGGACGACAAGGCATTCAAACTTCCAAATCAAAATATTTATGCAACTAGAAACAAAACCTTTTTACCCTTGAAGAGGGAAAAATTCTTTTGGGGATTTTTTAATTTTTATTTTTGGAACAAAAAGAAAACCGAACAAAAACTAAGCCAAACTAAATAAAAGAACCACCAAAAACTAAAATGCAGCCAAACAAACCAACATTGTAAAGTAAAACAAATGTATTAACAGCATAGAATAGAAAAAGCATGATCAATCAAGTTCTCAATCATCCCCTTATATTCTTCCTCCAAATCATGGCTCATGGCCAGTGACACTACAATAGCCTCAAGGGGGAAATATGTAAATCATGCAATAGTAAACCCTTGGTAGGGAAGGAACCTCCAGTACACAGTAGAAAACTAGAGAACAAAATAGCCATGCATAGAAGACATAGAAAAAAGAAAGATACAGTGAAGGTAAATGGTTGAATATAGCAATTTCAGAACAAGCAACATCTGACTTTCTGAGGAGCATAGTAGTATAGTACCATGCAATATGGATTATGGGTGTCCTTACCGAAGTGTCCAGTAAAATGAGAAAGATAGAAGGAGGCCCAGCATCTGGATTGAAACCACAGTCATTTTTTCTGGGGTGGCAAAAAAATCTGACAACCACGACACAAAGTAAAAAAAAATTATTATTTAATCGAATAATAATAAATAGTCAATATTAGATAGTACCAGAATTAATGTCAGCATCAATAAACCCCTATTAACGTGTTTTTTTAAAACTACTAAAGGTCTACTCATGCTTTTTAAATGCCTCATCAATCCATCATCTACCTAATTCACCAAAGCATAGGATGAAGCTAATATCCTACAGGGAGGTAATTACCAAAAAAAAAAAAAAAAAAACTTATCTTACAGTTTCTTCTTTGCTATTTATATTAGCATATAGTGAAGTACATGTATAAAGCTCTAACAGTTGACTAAAAGAATAAGCAAGAGTTAGAAGCATACAAAAAAAGGCAATCACTCACAGTTTTATCTGTTGCAATACGAAATGTCCCTGGAATTGATACTCCTCCTCCACCGCCCATAGTGATTCCATTCAGAAGGGCCACCTACATAGTGATCAAGGAAACACCAATGACATTGATAACCAACAAAACATTATAGCCCAATGCTACAAGTCCCAGATCAAACAGGTAAAAAGTACAAAGTATACGGATTGCGTGTAACTTTTAAATCTGTTTAAGTTTCTGCTAAAGATAAAGAGTTGTAGTATTTGGTATTCCAAACTGTGGAAAAAGCTCACAAACCACATACAACATCAAAGATGACGCAGGTTCAACATAACATAATTATAAGTTAGAAGCCACTTGCAGATAACTCCTTGCTAGAAGCTAGCATAAACAATTGAAGGTCTTGTGATGACCTGAAAAAAGAGAGTTTATGAAACTCTTTTCATAACCTTCTTAACAKTATCTTCCAAGATATAGTAACTAGTAAGTATTACTTCTAAACTCTAGCACACATATACTGTTCTATTCTATCTTGTGGGCTTGTGGCTGCTTAAAATCACATTATCACATTAAAATAAGCAATCAAATTTCAGTTTTTGGAAAAAAGCACTTAACTGCAGCATAACGAATCCTAAAACAATACCTCATAAGCATCATGGAATTGAAATACATGGCCATGAAGAGATCTTTCTCCATAAGGTATGCAATTCAGGTCATAAATCAAGAAAAAGAATTATTTGCTGGTAGAGGACTCACATGTGGCTTCAAATATGTGCCAAGTATGTATATATGTGTATATAGAGTCCTAAAAAAATCTTTGCAGTCTTCTATCTTCCCTGTATTGAATTATTTTAAATCAATTAAAACAGATGAATAACCAAAGTACAGGAACCAATATGAAAATATACATCTTTGAAAATTATATCACTGAAATATGTGACACCAAACGTATGCATTGCAAGTTTGAAACACACATTAAACATATCTCCTACCTGTGACCTTGCACATGCAATTATATGRAATTACAAACATCATAAGGGATGCTTGTCAAACTTTGCTGACTTACACCCTTCCTATCTATGAGCATGTACATACAAGCATACAAGTACCACAAGGAAAATGAAAAGCTATGCAGCATAATATTGTAAAAATAAGACCTAAAATTATAGCACAACCAATGTAATATCTTATATGAAACAATTTCCAGCTCAAACCTTCATTTTTTTGGRGATAAAGGGTAACAATATCTCCACCAGCACAAAATGCCCTGCCACTGCCCTTCCGATTTAAAAAAAGAGAGAGAGAGAATTCTACATCAAACCATATATTCATAAACAGATTGAAAGGATTTCTAAACAAAGTCAAACTGAACTACCTTTATCATCACTAAACTGATATCAGGATCTTCTTCCCAGCATTTGTAATACTTTTGCAGCATAGCACCCTGAACTCATACAACAAAAGAAAATCTCAAAACAATCTCAGATTTCAATAATGTCCACAAGAATAGTCTCAAAACAACACTATATTATATGGAATATCAAAGACTCAAAGTAACCCATATGCATGATCAAAGAATAATCTTTGATGTTTAAATTAAATTGCACAGAATTGGGATTGAAGAGAGGTGAACTAAAATCTAGACTCAACTGGAACTGAGCTATAAGTTTTATATTAAAAACAAAAGTCCAAAAGAACAAAACACTAAAGCCCCAAAAATCCCAAAAAACCAAAACTGTTACACCTCAAGGTCTACAAYAGGTCCCCCATAAGTACACAACTTCTTTGAAAAGCTCTCATGATCAAGCTCTTTAAGCACATCAAAGTAACTCAGCACCTCTTTTACTGGCCCAATTTATCTCCTTTAGGAGGCCAGGGGGAAAGATCTCTGGTATATCCCCTAATTTCGGAGGAAATCACAGATAAATTAGTATTTTCGAAAAGATAATAAGGGTGTATTTAAGGAAGTATGAAGGAACCGGCCCCCTAGTATACTAATGCTATGGAAAATGTTTTTTGTCAATTAATAATATTTAGAACTGTATAACTTTCTTCCCATCCTTAAACCACTCCTCATGAACCTACTCTTTTAAAAACCTGCCATTACCACTGCTACTAATGATCAAGACAAGAAACACWAAAATTTGATAATCAAACTACAAAGTGTACGCCCATGAATCTTTCGATGTAAAAAGGAAAATGATTTTCCATGGAAAACACCTCCAAGCATGAAAAAACAATTTGAATCAATTTTCATTTTTTCAGTTTCATGCAAGAAAATGGTGAAACTYTGATGGATGGGATAAAAGTAGGGCTGTGAACAATTCCAGTCGAAAATGTGGCATATGTATACCACAATTTCCAGATTTTCCACCCTTGTGACGACCATTTTCCACCCGCAGTAAAACTAATTTTCACTCTTTTCCAAACCAAACAAAGTAAGAGCCAAATGTTCTCGGACCAAACAAARAAAGCCTAAAACAGTAAAACTTCACAAATTCTTAGGTAATAGGTATGCAACTATGCCTACCTAAAGTTGAGAGCTCCAAATTATTTAATTCTACTGGTATTTTCCTCTCATTTGATCATCTTTGAATCGTCGAAAATATATAAAATGAGCAAATTTGATCAAATGAGCAATCCAGCAATGAACATCGCATTCTAAACTATGATAATTCTGGCATTTCAAAACACTAATTCAACTTTCAAATATTTAAATTTTCCAAATTATTACTTCAACTCTTGATTGAAATTTTTAACAAGAAAAAAATAGAATAAAAATTACCATGGAAGTATTGAGTGCATTAAGAGCAGGGGGGCGATGAAGAACAGCAGTTCTACTGTGTGATCTTCTTCAACTAATACCGGCTAAAATCATCAACAAAAAAAATAATTAGGAAATATCAATTAATTCATCTCTAATTAAACACGCAAAAAATGAATAAAAAATACCTCATATGAGAAGAGAAGAAAGAGTTCTTCGACATTGACATTGAAATGCAGTTGAATCGCTGAAAATACGACGTAATACAAACATAGATGACGATGATACCTTCAACCTCACATTTTCTCTCTCTTCTTGCTTTCTCTCTCTATTCCTGTAACGTTGCGTCTTCTTCAATCTCACTTCGACATGTTAAATGTGAAGGGTACACCTCAATTTATTGTTCTTTAAATTTATTATGTTGATTGAATAGCAACATTGGGTTCTATGTGTAGTGGTTAGCACTCTGGACTTTGAATCCAGGCGACCTGGTTCGACTCCCGGTAGGACCTTTTTTTTCCTTAATGAATGTTTAGGCTCGTGTTGAGGGGCAATTTGTCCAGCGTTATAATTTTGATGAGACTAATACAGCCAGTAGTATCAAATAATAAGGGTTAATGAAATCTCTATGTAAATCTTACATCATATGTCTTTCCGAGTGAAATCTTTATCCCTATCTTATACGAAATGAATGCCAATAAAGTAATAACTTTATACTTTTATAGCATGGTTATATCATATGACACGTTCGATGTTGTAGTACGATAGTTGATGCCTTAGCTTGTTGATGGGTTGATAATTCATTTCTTGAGGTTGAAGAATTGAAACTAAGCCAAAACTACATAATGCATAATGTATTAATGGGGTTTGTGATTCCTTAGCTTGATTCACTAGTTGGTTTTTATCTACATTGCCTTGCATGGAACTACAGTTTTTGATTCTCTGAATGGAATCTAATTGATTATAGCAATAGCTACTATTATATGCTAGGATCATAATGTACATCAAACATGTATAAGTTTATCCAATTTGACCGTGATTCAATATACATTAGGCCTTGTTATACTATGGGGATTACATTACAGGAAGAAATGGGATTTCCCAAATACTCGAAAATGTTGTTAGAGTTGTTGATTGGAATCAGAATTGATCGAAAACTTGGGGTTGTTTCGGTTGTTTTGTATGTCATATTTGCTGATAAACATATTTGGAGCTCACCAAGATGGAAAAGAGCTACCAGGTTCTGTGTACGGTGCGTTGCAGGCATGCTTCGTTCTCCTCAATCTCTTATGTTGTTTGATAATTAGGCATACTCAAAGATGTTCTTAATACATATATATAGTGCATGTCAATGGTAGAATAATTCTGTATTCCAACCACAGAATTAAACAAGCTTTATGCTCATAGGAGATCAAGTGCGTTTTATTTTTCTGACTTTGTAGGACAAGATTGGATACGCGCTTGTCCCTTGTATAGCAAAAGAGGCTGATGTTCGGTCCTGTCACCCGTTATCTGCATTTGCTACATCGAACCAGCTGCTGAGGCCTTGAACGGGTCAAGATGAGCTAATTGATGCTGCTTTTCTCTCCTCAAAGTATTATATTCCTTTTCTGTACGCATGCACAGCACATACTAATGTCTAATGATCGATGATTCATTGATTTTTTTTTGTACTCGAGCAGATGTCATTGCGACACTGATGTCGCGAGAAGCATGTGAAGGATCAATATTGCCATCAATGCTTGCAGGGTTCCAGAAAGATGGGATGGAAAGAATCGATGTCAGTCGAAGAAATGTATCGAATTACAAAGTTCAGGCTTCGCCTAGAACAATATGCTGCTTGATAACTGCAGTCATGAAGATAAAAAAAACTCATGAACAAGCATCTGATCTTTTCATACAATGTGCGCTCTAATTCTAATTACCATATTACAGGTGGTAGTGGTAGCAAATCCTGCTAATACGAACGCGCTTATATTAAAGAATTGCCCCCTCAATTCCGAAAAGAACATTACATGCCTTACAATGCTTGATCACAACAGAGCATCAGTCAAATTGCTGAGAAGCTAGGACTTCATGTTAGTGATATAAAAACGTTATCGTTTGGGGAAATCATTCTTCCTACACTATATCCGGTAGTATGTCACGCAAGGTCAGTACTCCAGCCGATAAAAAGAAGGCCTGTCCGAGAAATGTTGCTGATGATCATTGGTATATACGTACTGTATACACTATTAAGGCACGTCTTTTTTTGGACTAATGATCATTGCCTATCCTATAACTAATCAAATCGCTCTTATCACGCAATTCCTAGACATTATTACTTGTTGCATAGGTTAAACACAGAGTTCTATAACGCGGTGCAAGCAGAGGGGTGCAGCTGTATCAAGCGAGGAAACTGTCGAGCATTGTCTGCTGCTAGTGCAGCTTGTGACCATGTGCGCAATTGGGTGCTAGGACAACAAGTTTTACATCTCTGATTGTAAATGAAAGTTGATCTAAACTTATGGCTAGTCCTATATCGTTACATGATGTTTGATCAATGTAGGGGACATGGGTTTCGATGGGAGTTACTCCGATGGCTCCGTAGGTATTCATCCCGGCCTTATGTACTCCTTCCCTGTAACTTGCAAGAACGGAGAATGGTCGATAGTACAAGGTAAACCCCGGAATGTGTTTACTAAAATCGACATGACAATTCGTTTATCTATGTGCAGTGTTACAAACTTACAACTGTTAATGGATCATTTCAACCAAAAGTTTAAGAACGTTGTCRAGAGATATGTTATGTACTCTACCAGTTACCTTAATTAGAAACCATGTGTATGTGTGTAGGGCTGAAGATCAATGAGTTTTCMAGAGCGAAAATGGATGCAACAGAGAAGGAGCTTATTGAGGAGAAAGCATTAGCCTATTCCTGCCTCAACTTATCATAGCATTGTGTATTATTTGCTGTCATCTTCAGCATTGAAAGCTTAATACAGTTAGTTAATTAGGCTGTCAAATGAAAATTGCTGTACATTATTCCACTTTAATTAGCCCATTACATGTAGTTTTCAAAATTATTATACAATAATCCTATCATATATGTTATGTCATTCTCTTGATGTGTTGCATGATAGCCAGCAGTTTGTACAACATAATACATATATTTAAGATCCTTTAAACACGAATCACGAATGTAACATTATTGAAAATACAAATTAAAGTAACATGACTTCATATTGTCTGGCTATAGTAGGAATTTGTGAAGAACATTATTGCTAATCGCTCTACTAACTTTCATAAGAAATTTAAATACGCAAACACTATCAACCATTATTCGATCCTCATCAATATCTCGAGACTTTTACGGCGTAGATTGACATTATATTTAATTTCATTTTAGACATGTGAGGATTTAGCCACGTTGTACGTTTAAAAATTTACAACTTTGTAAGTTGGTGGTGAGAGAGACAAGATTCGAATAACTGATAGATGCAGCAGTAGGAAAAATCACCCCCACTAACTTTCATAAGAAATTTAAACACGCAATTACTACCAACATTTATTTGATCCTCATCAATATCCCGAGACTTTTAGGACTCATGTCAACATTATTAGATTTTGATTCAGTCACGTGAAGATCCAACCTTGTACGTTAAAAATACAATCACATAGTGTAATAACCTTCTAATAAGTCGGTGGTGYCGATCTGATARTCTGATWGGAAACTTTAACCGGCTAAACTAGRTAGCTAGGAGAGTACGGACACGCAGATACGACACAGGGAAGGAGCCATTATTCTCTAGTACTGCAGATGTGGCAAATGTTGGGGCAGTGTGACATACATCGAAAATAATATAGGGTGGTCCAAGGGATAGATATACATACGATTGGGCGGTGGATGAATAACACAAGCTGTAAATTGGTTAACCCACTGACGTTGTATGAATGAATGAAGGTGGTGGAGCATACCATTGCAGAGAAGCAGGTTTAAATGACTTTTACACCTTTCAATTAAGCTTAATGCAAAAAACCTTAACAGCTTCTATCCCGGGTTTATATCGATTGACACGTGATTTGATGACCTACATGTCATTATACGTAGAAATGATGGAGTATATAATAATGTATTTCATGGGCTTCAGCCATCACGTTAAGCTTTTGGTTGAGATGTCACGAGTTGAAGTATGGACGAGTATACTGCAAAAACAAACCCGACCCAATTTTGACCTGGAAACCGACCGGGAAAGTTGGTCATATGAACAAGAAGATTTGACCGAAACCCTTTTTTGACCAACCCGTTAACCTGTTTTAGAATGCTTACCGACCTGTTACCGACCTGATCGACCGATTGACCGATTTATCTAGTAATTACTTATAAATGTGTTAATTATGTACAAATCACAATATTAGTCAAAGTAATAAATGTAAATATTGCAAAAGTTCACTTGTTGCAATAAAAAAGAAGCAGAAGGTGTAGTTTCGATAAAAAATTACTAGTGAATATGATCAAATTATTCATTTTTTACCTTTTGAAGCCCTAATCATCTTTTGCAATAATAATATTATTAGATTCAGACAAATATAGTTTTAATGAATATTTCTACTTAGTTTAGTCACATATACACTTTTAAGTCCAAAAAACCTTATAATTGATCTAATTTTTGCGAAACATCGAAAGAAAAAAAAAGGCGCTAAAAAAAACTTGACCGACCGACCGACCTGTTACCGAAAACATTGGGTCATGAACAAAGAAATTCGACCCGTTACCGAAAAATGACCGACTGTAAATGTCCGAACCGGACATTGAACGCCCTACCACCTGACCGATCGATTTGCCAGTATAGTGACGAGTTATATAATGAATCTATTAGAAAATAACATTTAGTGATTATCTAACGAGACTAACGACAGTTCCGGATGTTCGTTAGCAAGATCGTGGATATTTATTGTTGATGAGTTTGAAGGGCATTGATTCTTTGAGTCATCGTTTTCAGCTACCAAAGACTAAATGAATGACTTTTATTTTGATTTAGATGTGGCTTGATTGCTTGAAATGCATAATAAATATTGCTTGTTTTTTCTATGCAGCTTTTCTACTGTTGTTGGGTTTGTTGCATCTATCTTTTTGCTTGTCTTTTTTGTAAATTTCTCAAAGTACAATTTATGGTTTTAAGTGAAAATCAATGCATTATGTTTCCTAAAATGAAAGATCGTATTGTGTACGTGGACTTCTATATTAACACTCCCTTTATGTCTCACTTTCCATTACTTCTCTATTCTTCATTCTTCTTTCTTCTCCAATTATTATTTTATAAATACATCATTATTATCTGTCACATTTTCTGCTTAATATTTTGACCAATAATACACACAATTAATGTGCTGAGATCAAATTAATCACTCATTTTACCCTAACTTTTTAAAAATCTATATTTGCAGCTAATGAATACTCGTACTAATGTTAGATAAACACTGTACATATGTTATGTCGTATTGTGTACATAATGTTAGATAAACACTAAATATAATTTTAAAAATTTATGAATCTAAAATGCATGTCAAAATCAAGAAAGACAATTATAAGTCTTAGCCATTAGAATAAATCACCATGTAGATATATCAATAGTAGTCTAATTATAATCATCCACTCAATTATCCATATAATATATTCATCAGCATATGTAAATATTTAAAAATATTAATAACCATGATTATTGAAAATATATAAAACTCTTAGCTCAATTCATATTTATTTTGTTTCATTTGCGAATAATAACAAACATGTATGAGATTCGAACTCTTGACCTTTATTAATACAATAAAACTCTGATCTATCTACGAACTTTAAGTCTTAAACTAGAATAATCACTAGGCAGATCGAGATCTCATTGGCAATTCTACTTACATTCACACTCGATCATCATCATATATACGATTGTATTCAGTAAAGGTGAATATTCAAGGATCCGAATTCCAATGGATAATAATAAGCAAGGTCGATTATATATGTCCGGACACATTTACATAAGTAATATATAGAAGTAACATATATAGGTACAGGACGATGCTTCAAATATTCCAAGCAATTCTGGCTGCTGTGGACTGAGGGAGTGTTGCAAAAAAAGTATATGGTTATGTTTTGCAACGAACCTTGGTGTTGACGTACCATATTGTTGTTTGACACACCGTACCTATATATAATACCAAGTATAAATTCGTGGTCCATCACTCGTAACAATAACAATAACAATAATAATAATACAAGTTACCAACTCTGCAAAACAATCACCGTACCATTCTTTCTTTTTCTCACTAAATATCTTTTTCAACAACGCGTCCTCATCATCCATATCGCCACATTATTAATTATTTTAATAATCGATAATGTAGAGGACTACCAGAGAAGTGTGTTATTATTACTTATTTGTACTCGTATGTAAAATCTACTTGTTATTAATCTATTACTAATTAATTAAATGCGATTAGGCGGTATTTGTTCAAATACGACCTAAATCTGCTAGTTCATCACGCTACTTTGTGTATTCTTGTTAGGACTTAGGATGTGTCTTGAATTGATTAGTGACAACAACAAGAATAATGCATGACAGAACTCGCTAAAAATCTAATTATAGCTTTCTGTATCTACTTGTACAATTGTTTTTCGAATTTTGAAAAAGTCTACGTTAAATTCAATTTAATTAAGCTTTTTTTTTACGATAAAACTAAAAGATTTCATTAACAATTTAATCAAGTTCTCCTCTCCTTCGTATATATCAACACATTAGTGTTCTGATAGTTAGTAGAAGTGTATATTTATCATACTTTTTATTTAATTGCATAGGCTTAATTAATTAATTGACTTTATAGTTCCTTACTTTTCAACATAAAATAATAACGTAACTTTATTTTACTATTAGTTCATTCGAACCAAAGCTTTTGACATCAAGTAATTAATCATGATTAATGGACATGATATATTAATTATTTTTACATTAAAATTGTTTAATTTCCTCGTATTTGAATATTATCGATAGTAATATTGTAACTCCAAAATTGTATGTATAAAAACATCATGTGAATGTGTTGATAAACATTGTTGTTTAGTGTACGTCCTTTCGTTTTCTTTGATAATTACTTTGAATGTTTGTCTTTATAAGCCATGAAAACTAAGTTCAGTCAATTAAAGTAAACAAGAAATATCTTTATCTTTTTGCAATTATCCAACTCAAATCTCTCTTACAATTACTTATAAACTAAACAATAAAAAATATTTAAAGCTTTACATATGCCAAACCTCTCAATATTTTTCTTCAAATCCCTTTTTACAAAGCAAAGTATCATTCTTCCTCCATTTCAAATATAGTACTCGCTCGTTACACGTTAGAAGTTTCACATACATTACTTCATGCACCACTTCAATTCCTTTTGTGACGATAAACTCTCTTTATCTGTCTTCTCTCACATGAACCTCATTTCTTTTCACTCTCTACCACTTTCCTCGATCTCAGCTCCTAGAAAAAGTTTAGGAGTTCGTGTATTGAATTGAGAAAAGTAACGAGTAATATGAATCGAAAAATGTACAAAAGTTCAATTGATGCATTCATCATTGATCTATCATCCTCTTCATCGTCATCCATGAATCCATCATCATGATCATGAGACAAAGATATAGACAATACATAAAATAAAATAAGTCAAATGACAAAATAAATACACATAAATAAGTCCAAAAAGAATAGAAAAATCCAAGGAATGAAGAGCAATGATGGAATAATATTAACAACAATAATAAATTGCATAAGATGAAAATAATTTATTTATAAATTTTATTAAAAATAAAAAATAAAAAGGGAGCATGTGAGTGACATAAGTGTGTGAGAACCACCAACAAAAAGTAGTTAAGAAGAGCTTCCAATTGAAGCCTTGAAATAGCATTGGTTAGTTAAGGGAAGCAAGCCTCAATAGTCCAATGCACACTGAAGATGCTGACTCCTTACTCCTCCTTAAGTTCTAAAACCCCATTATATTTTTGTCTGATCTTCTCCATTTACATTACATTTTTTTTGGTCCCTCCTCTCACTAAATGCTCCACATGGGTGGGAACTGTGGTGTGACCTAATATTGCAATTATTATTATTATTTCGATATTGTTAACGGGCGTCACAGACTCACAGGGTGTTAGATAAACTATGAATACTTTGTACTGATATGTTTTCTAATATAAAATGGTATTAGACTTGGAATGTACATCAAATTCACACATCAATCAGCGTAATTAATGTTTATATTAATTTAATATTTTCATATTTAGTTATCTTATCTAACGCTTTTACCTTATTACTTTTCTTATCTTCCATTATAATAAAAAGAATTAAAGAAATAAATAAAAGTAATTTATTACAATGGGCTTGAAATTCTTGCTATTCTTAACTGTCCTTTTAAGTTAAAACCATGAATTATATCCCACATTTTTAACTTTTTCTCAGAGTTAGGTGCATCAGAAATTCAGAATCATTAAGGTTATTGGATTTGTACTTTTTATGTATGTGAGGCATTAAGGAGGTTGTGAAGTAGTGAAGTGGGGTTTAGTATTATGGGGTTTGGATCATCTTCTTAACAACACTAGTCAGAGCAACCATAAAGGGCAGTATTTATAAGACCAAGAGAATAACATAATACATCTTTCTTTTTCTCTCTCTTTTTTTTGTTGTTTAGGTATGCCAATCTTTGATAGTTTGATGCATGGTCATTTAATGAGGAGGGAGTGCTCTACCTAGCTGTGATAAAGTAGGGATCCAGATCAATTGGTTAGTTATCGKGTCCAGTCACTATTTTACATGGACGCTATTTCAATTGGAATATGTAGACATTATTTAAACTTTTATAAATTRATCGTAACTTATTTTAGAGGCATATTTTGGAAAAGATGAAAACTTATTTTTGATTAGTTGAACTTGTTTTTCTTGAAATAAATAAAAATAAGATGAATAGAACAGGCCTATACACATGGTTGATTCTTTTCAACTAGAATCTTATGTTGATTAGTGATGACTTAGCTTAACCTATATTTTGAAACTATTAAGTCTTACTATAATAAGTTACGTTATCTAAATACGTAAAAATAAGCTTAACATACATATCTAATTTAGATTTAATTTGTATAACAATAGAATTTAAATGTAAAGTTTAGAATGTGTTAAAGAGAACATGTAAAGTATGTCCAAACAATGAGCGCGCACTATTGCTTTTCTTATATACTAGTTTTTTGGCACACCATGCGTGCATATATAAAATTTACAATTCATGAAACACAATATTGAAAAATCATTTAGTATCAAACATAACATTCCTAATTGATGATTGAAAAATTTTGTGCATTTTATATAGGAGTACATATACATATATATATCACCTATGACTTTTTAAAAAATGAAAAATTAAGTAGCTAAAACAATGAATGATAAAATTAGATCGAAAAAACTAAATCAAATTATACATGGAGAATTGGGGAGAGATTTTCATATGTATAACGATAGTAACTATAATGTAGATATGTACATGATCTTTGTACATTAATATTTGTTTCACACTTGTGGCTTATTACAATGGAAAAAATAAAAGAAATATATGTACTTGTAGAAAAATATGTGTTCGTTTTAATGTTTAATGAGTATGAGAGAAAACTGTACGGGTTTTATATAGTGGAGAGTGCATTTATTAGTTAACCAACCCATAATAATTAGTGTTTAAATTTATTATAAGTTAAACAATTTGTGTCCAAAATCATTATAAACACATATTTAGTGTCTAAATTCATTAGAATACTTTGTATTATATAATTCATGT
This sequence comes from Bassia scoparia, assembly GCA_008642245.1. NCBI lineage: Eukaryota > Viridiplantae > Streptophyta > Magnoliopsida > Caryophyllales > Amaranthaceae > Bassia > Bassia scoparia. The sequence goes on from SNQN01003079.1 coordinate 21,230, forward strand.
TCAATTCATTATAAATTATAATAGTGTCCAAATTCATAGATTTTAGTGTCAAAATTAATTGTCATTGATTGATTGACATTTAATTAGATTTGACTTTTTTGAGTTGATTGATTTTGGTTTTATCTTTTTTCAAAACTATATTTATGTATAGGGCAAGAATGTAACTTCACAGGGGGACACCATTGTCCCCCTTCCCCTTATAGTATAGAGAGTAAGTCAAGGGGGAAATGGTGTCCCCTATAAAAGACTTCTATACTTTAACAAAAACAAAAAAATTATCTATTCAACATTATAATTTCAATCTCTTTCTAATTTTAAAAGCCATTTAATAAGGAAATTTTAATATTTTCAATCAAGCAAACATTAATATGCGCATTAAAATTTAAAAGAAAGAAAAGAATTTGACAATATTAACTTAATTAAATCAATTTTATACAACAGTACAACAAAAAAATTACAAATTTTTGTTTCTAACTAAACATGAATTTATAACAATTATAATCTCAAATCTCTTAGGCATAAATTTCATAATTACCATATTTTTACGGATTAGTTGAGAACTTGAGATCTTCTATAATTTATTTTAATGATGATTCGTAGTTAGTTATTAGATAACATAATAGGGAAATTAACAATACATGCATCGCGTGCACAAATAGCTAGTTCCTTCTAATCGAACAAGTATGCATTGCGCAAACTATTGAGGCTGTCTTTACAAACCTAACAATCATAAATTCATACGAAGTAATTAATCATTTTAATGTACAACTTAGACATAAGTTTCTATTGTTGATCCCAACATAAGTTTATTTCTTTAACATAATACATTTTTCTTTGACAAAACATGTTTCTATACAACCCTCTTTAATTCTTTCCTTTATTTGTAGTTCATAAAAGTTACATGTAGAAACGTGTACGAATATAAGGAAATATATAAGAGTGAGGAATAGCTCAATTGTTTAGACTCTCTCCTGTACCAAAAGATCATATGATCGATTTTCATTATCACGCCTTTGGACTCTCTAATTAAACACCTAAATATAAGACTTTGAGACAGTTTATAGAGATTATGGAGCAAGGCATGTCACTTGTTGGATCTCATGTTTCTTTTAGCTTGTTGTGCTTTCACTATTTTATGAAGACTATATTGAAAACTTTAGCATAATTTCAAATGTTTTCAATTAAACCCCCTTTAGCAATCTATATAAATAGAGATAAATAGAAAATAATAACAAGCCCTTTTTGTGTATCGGGCCCAAAATGCATTTTGTAAGCAACTTGTTCTTATGATGAGTGTCCACTTCTCAAACCTTCCTAAAGTCATGACAAAAGAGCTTTATGTGTTGTAATTTAAGCTTTCTTTGTTTGATTTTTTTTTTTACATAACATTTGTACATAAATTTGAACAAAGTAAATCCCTCAATGACAATTGGAGTTGAAACTTCGTGAACGCCTTCCAAGGAACTTAAGCATTTTGAAGCTTCAACATCTTGGTTGCTTCATTATTAAGAATGAATGTCATGCATCAATGTTATTTTTCCAAATTTTCAAGTTTTAATTTATGAAAAAATATTCAAAAGAATTAATCTCTATTATATAAGGGAAGGGGGAGAAGATGTGTGCCCCTCTTAAATGCTTTTAGCCTTAATGAAATTTATAAAAATATAATGATGTTGCCTAAATTATCCTTTTAGTAATTATGTGATTAAATATGAAATTTAAAAATATAACATGATGTGCAATTACATATATACAAGCACGCATCGCGTTGCAATAATAAACTAGTTTTTGTTAAGAAAAGTACTCCACATGTGTCCCACATCGAAAAAATGAGTAGAGAATAACCAAAATATAAGTCAATGGGTATTTCATAATCTATACATATGTTTTAGATGGAATCTGTTGGACTTATGTGTTGGTTATTTCCCTTATGTGAGCTTGTGTTTGGCCTACCAAGGTTTGTCAATTTTTGAAAAATATTTTACCCAAAAATAAATTTTGAAAACAAACATTTTTTAAATAGTAAATTAAACGTTTTATTTCTAATTTGTAAAACCACAATAAATAAAAGAATCATCAAAAACAGTATTTAGGAAGAAAATGAAGTTACCTTAATACAAGAGGTCAAAGTTTGATCGATGACTTTAATTGCAAGTTGCATTTTCTTGTGGTAATCCGAAATAAAAAAAAAATCCTCCTAAAATGGTCCTCACTGTGTAGACAAAGTTTCGGTAAAAATAAGTTTCATTCAGTAATAAATAAGTCAGTTCAATAAAATATAGTTTTGTAAAAATAATTCAATTAATAAAAATAAGATTCAGTTCGACAAATTTCAATTGATCAGAATAGAGGTTTAGTAAGTAAAAGTAGACAAATGTGTGATGGGGCACCAAAATAAGAAATAATTAGAGCTTATCAAGAAGCCAAAGAAGCAGAAAAAGTTGTACGGATATATGAGAGTATTCTATGTACTTTCCTAAAATAGTGAGGGTAATATTGTCTTTTCCACTCTATAAAATACTTTGCAAATTCGCTAGAAGTTTGAGCTATCTTGAAAGTTGCTAATAAATTGAAACGGAGAAGTAGTAGATCATTTTCCTTAGCTGTAAGAATTGAGGAATTGAAGTCACATTATTGTTTGATATTGATCTTGTTTTTCACCTTGTTAGTCATTTTGAGGTCTTGTATTATGCAATTTCCACCAAACTTAGCTCAATTTGTTCAATCGAGAATTTTAATCAATTAATTACAAATGTTGTATTCAATTGAAAATGTATCAACATTAAGGATTGACATTATTTTTACTAAATAGACGTTATTTCTCTAGTTATTAGACAAAAACTATTTTCACTAATATAACATAAACAAATTAGGCTAAACTTACTGACTTCTATGGTGAGTCTATGTGTAACAATTAGTCCTCACCCTTCAAATTAAAGTTCAAACTAAAAGTCTTTCATGCCTCGTGTTGGCATGTACAACTAATTAGCTTTCAATTCACTCAACTGTGTTGTACTTCATGCATTGGTACACTTTCACTATCAAATACGTTTCCCTGTTTTTTTTTTTTCCCTCAAACAAAATTTGTCATTATCTATCAATGTAAAATAGAAGTGAGTAATAATTAATAATAAATATATTGTAGACGACATGATAATAGTTTTTAGGCCTACTCACTTAAAAAATATGAATTTAATTAACAAATTTTCTCGTAATGCACTATTGCGACTCCCTCGACGCCCCGCTGCTTCCCTGTTCCCACCCAATAATGTTAGTGTTATGTTATTTTGAATTATTTATGTTATGATTGACCCTTTATAGCCTCCAAAGAACAATTAAAACCAACTGCCCTAGACTTGACTTATTTATTATAAATAATAATCTTGTTTATTATGGTGTCTACTTAATATTTTTAATTTATGGGAAGTTGGAACATAATTTTATTTACAGCCTTTTGGTTTTTTAAAATTTTCTGGTTCATTCCTTGTATGGAGAAGAACTTAATTAGTAGTCATATATATATACTTTTGAACTTTTTATTTTAAAAAATATGAATTCATACAATATCACAGTATTTGTATAATTTTTGATTGTCCAACCCATCCAGAACCCTCTTATAGCGCTTTATACCCGTGATCGTATAAAATTTTGCTTAAAAAGATTATATCCCTTTACTTCCATATAGACCTATGAAAATTGTATTCCAGTAAAAACTAATAACAAATTCCACTTGGATCACCCCATAACTGTTCCACTTTTCAGTTTATAGATATCAGATGTTTAAAAAGTACTACCAAATTATAAACGAGACCAAACAAAAATAATTAAATTAAATTTAAATAATTCATGTTACCTTTTAGTCGGCTAATTTTAAAGTTTTATTGACAAATTTATTGCCGCACCAATTACAGGTTAAAATATTTTCAGGAATTTATTTATAATTATTTTATTAACCAAAGTTAAAATAAAATTAAACTTAGAGAACTATTATACAAAAATAATATCATGTACGAGCGTATTGATTATAATATACCTATGAATAGTTGAACCAAAGATTTAACACTAAGTCTAATCCAACTGGTTTATGTACCGGGCTTAGTACTAGTTATCCGTATTTTTAATCACGACAATAAGTACGAAAGGGTTTGTGTATAAGTGCACGAATGAGTTCCTACTTCCTTAGTTTGTAATTTGTATAAATATAAACAATAGTCTGTAAGGAAAATATTTAGAAGAAGGAAATCCATTTGGAAGGGTATCATTTGTGAGGAAAAGCACAAACCTTAGTTAATAGGGGTTTTGGGAAAAAAAAAAATAATTTTCTGAACCTTATCCTGTAATCTTTGGACTGCTAGGATTTCGAGATGGAATGGTCAAGGATTTAATCTATGTATTATCTGTATTTCAATCTGGGGTACATTGAAGGTTTAAAAGGTATATGCGTAGTGTTGACTTTATTCATAATATTTTGTTAAAATATCTAAAATACTTTAACTTTATGTTATAGTCTTGTTGGTACGTCTTCGCTTTTACTGCGTTGATAGATGTAATAAGGAAGTAACATTTAAATTTTAAATACCCCTGTTATGAATCTCCGCTAAAATTAATTCTATTGTTATTTTTATTCCGAATTTAATTTTGGTTTCACGTTCAATTTGAAGTACATAGAAAAACAAACAGAATAATTTTGATTTCATTAGTGCAGCGAATAATTTTCTCTTTTAAAATGTATTGTCTTATTATTTGTCATATTACATAAGGGATATATTAATATACCGATTATATAATTTATAATTGCATTATGTTATACTATATTTATTAGTATTACTTACGTAACTTTTAGTTATATATGGACACGATAATTTATAGTAGTATTAAAGTACATTTATTTTCATGTACGTAGAATATTAGCAATCCGTATTTAGATATTAATATAACATTAAGAATCCCCAAAACTTATTGGTATATATATAGTGCCATACTACTAATCTTTTAGGAACTATAAATCAAACTTACCTTCAATATGGTGCCCATATTCCTAATATAGGTTGTCTTTTAGCGTTTGCAAGTCCTCAAAAAGGGTAACCAATTACCATACACAGCTGTCTTGATGTCCTAAAATATAATCAATAGTATTTGCTAGATTATTTTGAAGCTCAATAAATTTCCCTCGCCCGATCGGCCTTATCAGAACAGCTATTAAAGAAATCCCAGAGTAACAATACATAAAGAATAAATTATAATTAAAGAGTCTTCAAGTTTTTTACGATCAGAGTTCTAGAAAAAACGAATTTAGAAAACGAAATTAAAACTTGATAAATAGTTAGATGAATTAACTAATGATGAAATAAAATATTCAAAAGATGAAATAATTCAAGGAAATTTTTGAATTCACCCTATACATATTAGATTCTAAAATTATACATTAATAAAAGGTGTGCAATATATGAGAAAATTTTATGAATAATATACCCAAGTACGATTATATTTAATAATATTTATTGCTAATTACCCTCTTCACTTTAAACATATAACCTACGAATTAGCAAACTATATATTCATAAGAACGAAATATAGAAATACCGTAAACTTCTTTGAAAAATTCAGTGATCAATTGAGAACGGATTGAATAATAACACCCTTGAGTGACCTTTATATAACTTGCTTGAATGATTTATTGTGAGTTAATTTGTGCATAGATTGAATACGTCCTTATTAATTAAATCATTTTCCAGGAATTAGGTATTGGAGAGTACGATTTTTTGGGAGAGCGTAATAATTTCCGAATTAGCTCGTATGTGGCTCACGCCGATAATGAATGAAATACTGTCTAGTATTATTTATTGACTATTCAAGAATTAAGAGCTATCAGACGAACAATGTTTATCGTTTCTAGAAAACTATATACTGGAGGAGAATGTTTAAAATGCAACCGTCCCCTCCAAAGAGATCATTATCCACCCTCATAGTTAAGTGTAGGGTATATACTGAGCGTTGTGGAAGAGAAAAATGCTAGGCAAAATTAGGGAATTATTACAGTTCCTTAGATGGGTTAGCAGTATGCCGTATATGTACGGAGATGGGAAGGCGCAACTGAGGACGCGGTATGAGTACGAGTTTGAATATATTGGAGAGATGATGTGGTTATCCCTCCCTACTGCTTCATCAGACTTACGAGGCGTAAATCCGACATGTGTTATCACTTCTCTTCTATTTTATCGATCTTTTATTCGGAATTCGATGATTTATTCGTTGATTTTATGCGTATAGGTGCGTAGTATTGCCAGTTGTAATATCGACCTTTCTGTTCCACTATCTTTGGCCCACTCTGTAATTATTGGGGTTTTTCAATAAGAAACTTAGTGAATAGGACCATGTCATTTATACTTTAAATATCCCAATAAATATTCTATTTTAGAGAAAAATATTCAGACTTTTTTTAAACGCGAATTTTCTGAATTTTCTCACCGCAAATCCTTCGATAATAATATCATTTAGTTTAATTATTTCGTCGTAAAACCTCATAAATATTATCAAACATTACAGTTCTTCCCATATAACATGTGACCTAGTTGAAAAATCAAAGAAAAATCAGAAAACCCAAGATAAATCTAAAAAAATATCAAGCGATACACTCAAAAAATGTGAAAATTTACTACTGTACACAAAATGAAAAGTGAGATATTTTCTGACACAAGATGATTCCTCCCACATCGAAAATGATCCTCTAATATTACTTTAATATTACAAAATCTTAACTAAGATAAAGAAAAAAGGGTATCAATTGCTTTATACTTCCTTTACATAAATAAATTAATATAAATAATTATAAAATCAAACAATACTTTAATATAAATAAATAAAACTCTGTTAATCCATACGTCCTCCATTTTTTAGACGCTCACACTGTGTCCTACAGACATAGATGATATTAAACAACCTCTATCAACAAAAACTAAACAAATTTCCAAGTGTTCAACTGTGCTTAAGTGTATGTGAGTGTAGGTGGGTTTTGTACACAACCTTTCTGGAAAACAGTCAATCTCTATTTCGAAATAACTGTGTGAATGTTCGTGTAACCATGCTATTTTTTCTCTCTTTTCAAATGTACACTACTCTCTCATCTATGGGATGAGACCCAACATGTGAGGTGAAGGGGGGATGGTATACAAAATGCCGATCTGTGTGCCTCTTCTCTCATCGTAAAACAAATGAAGACATTGTCGCAATATGCCTGTTCCATCTCTAATGAAATGGTAAATAAGTGTTATTGCATCAAAAAGTTAAGTCATGACCGCGTATAACACCCAATACAGATACAATCCAAAATCATTATATTCTCAAATATATATTAGGAATTATCATAACAATAAACCTTTTACAATACAAAATACAAAAACACAAAATAAAATGTAGTAATTCTAAAATCACCAAAAAAATATAGATATAAAGCCAAAAAATAATATAACTCGTCAAAAGAATTGAAACTATAAAACTTACTAAATTGACTCATCAACAAAACTGGAAGAGGACTATCTATACAGAAATCTTAAACTCAATAAACACAAGTTGAAAAAACCATAACAAGTAAATAAGAGAAAAGAAAGGTGATATCCACGCCTGTAAACAGAAAATTTTCCCAAAACACCCAATCCTTTAAACAACTAAAAGTTACCCTTATATGTATAGGGAAACAAGAGAGAGAAAAAGAGAGGCAGCGTTAGACGCTTAAGAATTAGGTTGAACTTTTAATAATACCTGTTGAAAGTACTAAAACTAGGGTTTAGTTGTCTTTGATTAATTTGATCTAAAATAAATTCAGCCTTAATCACTTTAGACTGTGCACAAGAATAGATAGTTTAGTATTAAGTGTATAGTTAAAGAGGCGATTTAGTTAAATTAGACAGAAGCAACATTTAAAATCTCTAATATAGCGGAAGAAAACTGAAAAAATTGCCGTAAAAAATAGCATTTTGTTCTAACCTTTCAGAAATCTCATTTTAAACCCAAGACACTCAGGCTCTTGTCTTTTGTAAAATTTCCAATGAACAACATTGAAGACACTGTCATATTGCGACAGTGAATGATTGCCCAAAAACAATTTTAGACCAGGTTAGAAGCTGTCAAATCCTG
>SNQN01003079.1:29387-65301 GCA_008642245.1 Bassia scoparia
TTAGGATAGTGTTGGTCCACTTCTATTGGATGTTTTTAATAATTGTTCCAAAACAATTTAATAACAACTTTTTTAAACTCCAACATTAATGAATTATTCTTCTCTAATTTCAACACTTCATTTACACATTCCGTAAATTCGATATTCATTATATTTTCCAAATATTTTCGTCCACACATGCATTCTTTTATTTAACTTATAATTGTTTAACTCTTTACAGTATTTAATTTACTCAACTCTTTTTACTAACTTAATCAACTCTTAAACACTGTGTCCAAATGAATTAAACAACTAAAAAACGGAGGGAGTAGTAATTAATGTGTGTGTACATGTATTTTTTCATATCTCTATTATATAAGAGAAGGGGGGGGAGTGTGTCCCCCTCTCAAATACGTAATTACCTTAATGAAGGGTATAAGGTACATACATAAATTTTTCACTAAAAAAATTAAAATTATATGCATAAATTATGTCAATTATACTAAATTGATCAAATACCTTGACTCTTTCTACTATAGAAAAAAAGGTTGATATCCACTAAAAATTTCAAAACACACTTACATAAAAGTAAGTTACGGAGTACTAATAGTTTAATTTTTTTAAAATAAATGAGCTAATTAATTAACAAAGAAAATATATAGAAAGATTAATCAAATAAAAACTTGAAAAAAATGCTAAATAATTCCTAACTTGAAATTTCATTTTAAGCATTTTTAAAATTTACATAACAAAGCATGTATCGCGTGCAAAACAATAAAAGTAGTTCCTAATAATTTAATTTTTTTGTAAATAAATGAGCTCATTAATTAGCAAAGAAAATAGAAAGATTCATCAAATATCAAAAAATTGAAAAAAAATGCAAAATAATTTCCTAACTTGAAATTTTCATTTTAAAGCATTTTTGAAATTTACATAACAAAGCACGCATCGCGTGCAAAACAATCTAGTATATTAATCTGAAGTGTGATGACTAATATGAGTATTAGTTTTGAACAATTTATTATTACACTCATTTCGTCGTCAATAAATTTATTTTGTAGCTTTTTTTTTTTCCAAATTTAGTACTCCAATTTTCATAACATACAACTTACACTTAGGTTTTGTTCCTTGGACTGAACTAGAGCTGAACTGAATTGAATTGAATTGAACTGAGCTAAACTTACTGAAATATTTAGTTAGGATTAGTCTTTAACTAGAATAATGATATATGTTGAATTAATATTTAACTATAATTAATTAATATATCCAGGGATTAATATTGAACTATTGATATTTTTTGGGCCTAATATTTAAACCACTTAATTTAGGATTAATAATATTAATCTTGGATCAATATTAACTATTTATTATGTTCGGGCTAATATTTAGCCATATAACTTAGGATTAATATTGAGCTATTGATTATGTTTTGGGCTAATATTTAATTAACATTTAATTTAGGATTAATTAATATATATTGAACCATTGATCAGTCTTGGGGTTAATTATATTTTAACCATGTTAACTTAGTATTATACTAAACTAGGGATTAATAATTTTAACTATTGATTATGTTCTGAGGCTAATATTTAAGCATTTAACTTAGGATTAATAATTAACTATTGATTTATGTTTTGGGTCTAATATTTCACCATTTAACTTAGAATTAATATTAAGCTTCGTGATTAGTATTTAACTTAAGATTTACTATTTAACAAAACAAAGATGAGATGATGTTACTGGACATAAACTTATGTTTACCAATGTCCGTTTACACATTAAATCTCATGCTTAAATGTTGCCAAAACAAAGTTGCGAATAAAAAGAAATATAGGAATTATTATTATTTATTATTATTATAAAAAACAAAACGTGGCAAGCGTTACAAACAACAAATAATAATAATAATAATAATAATAGTAATAATAATAATAATATAATTAATAATAATAATAATATAATAATAATATAATAATAATAATATATTATGCTAAAGAAAAAAAATGAGAAAGAAAAAATCAAAGTCAAATGATAAAGGCAACACTCACACGCCACAAAACTTCTTAAAGACGTGTTTTTATGATCTCATAAAATCGGGAGCGAGGAAACAAGAATAAAAAGGCTTAGGAGGGGGCCGGGGGGTGGGGTCGACAAGTGCGTAAGAAGAGGGTCGTGTGTGGTTTTAAGCAAAGCCTGCAACGACGTTGACTCATCGTACGGATTTTGTCAAACCCATTATTCATCACTTCAATCCCTTCTCTTTCTATTATTTTATTATTATTGCCAAAATAAAACAAAAAAAACAAAAAAAAATCTGAAAAATTGATATTATACGATTCATAAAGTCTGGTTGAAAACAAAACCAATGGACCCCACCCACTAGACTTTTCCAGCTCCATATCTCTGCAACTCAAATTATGCTGCATCATCTTTTGCGATTCTCTTTTCCCACTTTCTCTTTTTACCCCATTACATTTTTTACGTATTCCTCCTTGCTCGATTGCTATTCGTCGCCCCTAAATACTTACAATCGCCTCCGTTTCACTAATTGCAAACTTCAAAAATAACTATTAATACGGAGTCGATCGTCCTGGTTAGATTTGTGTTGTTTTATTATTACTCTGTACTATTCAAATAAGTAAAATAGTCGTTCACAGTCTTACTAATACGGATTCAAGTCGCGCGTTGCTAGTAGACACGTTCCATGATGATCAAGAGCGAGTACTGGTATAGTAAGAAATAGAAACCATGGTTAAAGTGGGAATAATTCCCTTGTGGAACATCAGTTTAATCGATCGTATTTCTAAGTATACCTGCTCGAGATCTCGTACTAGGCAGTAGGCAGTAGGCAGTAGGCAGTAGTAGGCTAGTAGATCTACTGGCTCATGTTTATCCAACGGAATATAGAAACTTTATTTTGTACTAGAATATATATTTTGGAAATCTCAACCAAGGAATGTATGTGTTAACATACTGTACTTGTAAAAGTTACAATATTTTATTTTGTCAGAAAAATATAAATAATATACTCCCACTTGTATATAATAATAATAATAATATAATAATAATAATAATAATAATAATATAATAATAATAATAATTTAAGAAAAAATAAGGAAATAAGTTGTAAATTTAAGAAAAAAATAATACACATCGATATAATAACAATGATCAAATATCATTGCATATTGTTTTCCACTTTTAACTTCTTATAATCAACTCTTAGAATTACATTTAGCTTTTTACTAAATTAATAAACATAACTTGAAAACACAATGATTTCTTAATTCGTCCCTTAATTGATTTCAACTTGCATCATTTTACTCTTGAATTTTCCAAAATATATTAATGACCATTAATATAATATCCTTAATTTCTCTATAATCAAATAATTAATAGAWTATGTCACCTTAGAACCATAATTAGCTAGATATTAAAACCTCTATATTCCTAGGGTTATATGTCAGTGATTCTCGATCTCTAAGCTAATGAGTCACTTAGAAGAAAACATGCTTCATTAATAAGTTAAATCTAATCCGAACTCAAACTCTATTATACTTTATACACATCATTATTTAGGTCACGCATGTTCTCTTAAACTCATCTATAATTTAGTTCAACTCAARTCACTTTATTTCATTTTAATACTACAACGACTACATCTTYGTTAAGTATKACAGAATAAACAACTTAGGCGAATATGTATGATTCAAACTCTATTATTTGTACTCCCTCCGATTTTAATACTCCGTAGTTGCTACTATACYTTATGTTGTCAAATGATACTATTCACTTGTAAATTTTAATTTGCTTTTGTTTTATTCARGTAAACAAAAATATAATCATGTGGGATCTTAACTTGTTTGACTCATCTCGTCGTGTATTTTCCATAGATTAATTTTTATAATTTTTTTCATATTAACAAATAAAGATATTATAATTTGAAATCACGTCTCYAAAAATGTGAAAAAGCAAATGTAGCAARTATATAATAAAAATTAGAGGGAATATATTATTATATATTTTGCAGTTTATAGTATTTTATGGGACGACACTTATACAATAATACTAGCTCTTTAATGCACGCGTTGCATGCGACAACATTAAATTTAATAATTTTATTAAGTAATAAAACATGTTTTNCCTCAATGACAATTGGAGTTGAAACTTCGTGAACGCCTTCCAAGGAACTTAAGCATATTTGAAGCTTCGACAACATCTTGGGGTTGCTTCATTATTGAAGATGAATGTCATGCATCAATGTTATTTTTCCAAATTTTCAAGGTTTTTAATTTATGAAAAAATATTCAAAAGAATTTAATCTCTATTATATAAGGGAAGGGGGGAGGAAGATGGTGTCCCCCCTCTTAAATGTCTTTTATGCCCTTAATGAAATTTATAAAATATAAAATGATGTGCCTAAATTATCCTTTTAGTAATTATGTGATTAAATATGAAAATTTAAAAAATATAACATGATGTGCAATTTTCATATATACAAGCACGCATCGCGTGCACATATAAACTAGTTTTTGTTAAGAAAAGTACTCCACATGTGTCCCACATCGAAAAAATGAGTAGAGAATAACCAAAATATAAGTCAATGGGTTATTCAATCTATAATCATATGTTTTTAGGATGGAATCTTGTTGGACTTATGTGTGGTTTATTGTTCTCCTTATGTGAGCTTGTGTTTGGCCTACCAAGGTTTGTCAATTTTTGAAAAATATTTTACCCAAAAATATAAATTTTGAAAACAAACATTTTTAAATAGTAAATATAAAAACGTTTTATTTTCTAATTTGTAAAACCACAAATAATTAAAAGAATCATCAAAAAACAGTATTAGGAAGAAAAATGAAAGTTACCTTAATACAAGAGGTCAAAGTTTGATCGATGACTTTAATTGCAAGTTGCATTTTCTTGTGGTAATCCGAAATAAAAAAAAAAAATCCTCCTAAAATGGTCCTCACTGTGTAGACAAGGTTTCGGTAAAAATAAGTTTCATTCAGTAAAAATAAGTTCAGTTCAATAATAATAAATTTAGTTTTGTAAAAATAAGTTCAATTCAATAAAAATAAGTTCAGTTCGACAAATTTCAATTGARCAGAATAGAGGTTTAGTAAGTAAAAGTAGACCAAATGTGTGATGGGCCACCAAAATAAGAAATAATTAGAGCTTATCAAGAAGCCAAAGAAGGCAGAAAAGTTGTACGGGGTATATGAGAGTATTCTATGTACTTTTCCTAATAAAGTGGGGGTAATATTGTCTTTTTCACTCTATAAACATACTTTGCAAATTTCGCCTAGGAGTTTGAGCTATCTTGAAAGTTATTGATAAATTGAAACGGAGGAAGTAGTAGATCATTTCTTCTTAGCTTGTAAGAACTTTGAGGAATTGAAGTCACATTATTGTTTGATATTGATCTTGTTTTTCACCTTGTTTAGTCATTTTGAGGTCTTGTATTATGCAATTTCCACCTAAACTTAGCTTGATTTTGTTCAATCGAGAATTTTTAATCCAAATTCATAATTACAAAATTGTATTTCAATTGAAAATGTATCAAAACATTAAGGATTGACATTTATTTTTACTGAATAGACGTATTTTCTCTAGTTATTAGACAAAAACTATTTTCACTAAATATAACATAGACAAAAGTTAGGCTAAACTTACCGAGTTCCTATGGTGAGGTCTATGTGTAACACTTAGTCACTCACCCTTCAAATTAAAGTTCAAACTTAGCTTCACTCCAATCTTGTTGTACTTCATACATTGCTTACACTTCCACTATCAAATACGTTTCCCTGTTTTTTTTTTTCCTCAAACAAAATGTCATTATCTATCAATGTAAAATAGAGTGAGTATAATAATTAGATATGTACGAATGATTATTTTTGCACTCTTAAAATCATTTATCATTTATGCACACTGCACTCCTCGACCCTCGCTCTTCCTTCCACAATAATGGTAATAGTGATCATTGTTTATGTGAGTGCAAAGACAAATTAAACAAGATTTGACTATATATAATGTTTGTTTATTATTGTTCTACTTATTTTTATTTATTTGGACATTTTTCACTTTTTTTAATTGTTTAATTCTGTGAGAGAACTTATATATTTGAACTTTTTTATTTTAAAAAATAAATAAGATGAATTGATCAAACCCTCAAACCTACTATTATACGGTAAAATTTGTAAAAAGATTTATCTTTACTTCAATAAGTACAAGATTCTGTACAAATGTTCACTTCTTTGTAGTACTCCATAAAAGAGATTAGAGACATATTAATTAAATTCAAATATCATGTTACTTCTTCACGGTTTAATTTGTCGCGCACAATTTACATGTTAAAATTTTAAAATTTATAACATTAAAAAAAATATATTAATAAGGTATTTATTAACGAATTGAACAAAATTCCACTAACTGTTGTGACATGATTCTTACGAAATCGAAGGAGTGCTTATATTAAAACTACTCCGTAGTATTTAAGGATCATGAGTCCATTTGCAGCTTAATAGTTTAAAAAATTGCTACGGATGTGTTATAATATTTGTAAAATTAAATTATTTATTGTTTTGTGAAAGGAGTAACATTTAATTAAGTTGCCAAATTTATGTTATTTTGAATGGTCAAGAAAGAATTATACAGAAAATTTTAAATTTGTTGTCATTAAGGACGATTATAATTATTGCCATTGTAATATACGTTACTGTTGTGTGACAGAAATTGGTAGTACATTATTTCATGGCGTAGAATCGTAGATATACTAAGATCAAATTTTGGAGCATCATTTTGGCATCAATAGTCCAAATCTAATTTATAGCTTGTTTGGTTGGTTCTATGTCCATTACTTCCCTGTTCTTCAAAAATGCGATTATTTGAGTTTATTCGCTATTCACAAGTAAAGAGAAGTTTATGAATAACTATAACTTGTAAGAATAGTTATAATATGTAGTTATATTGGAATTTTGTGATTCACGTTTATGTCTTTATGAGTACATTATTAATATTAGGTCTAATATACCCCTCTTTCCTTAAACATATAACAATGCAATTAATTAATAAATTGGAAACAATAATCTATTCATCAATTGATTAATTAACATGTACTCTGTATAGAATGAAATCTTTTTATTAATTAAATCATTTCAAAATTAGTTTGATCATTAGCTAATAATCAATGTACTCCCTCCGTATCATAATTCTAGATATTATTTGACATGAAGTAGAGAGAAAATGTTAATCGTTTTTAGAACTATGATACGAGGGAGTAATTTTTAAATGCACGCTCTCAAATACCACAGGTGGAATGAGATTATGAGAATCGGTCCTAGGTTTATTCGAATGGGAGCGCCAAGGGAGTTTTGAATATTGAGTTACCCCACTCTTAGCTAGTAAAAGTACTCACTCTGTTTTAATTAGGAGTAGTTGTTCCACTTTCTATTTTGGGATGTTTTTAAATAATTGTTCCAAAACAATTTATAAACAACTTTTTTTAAACTCCAACATTAATGAATTATTCTTCTCTAATTTCAACATTCATTACACATTCCGTAAATTCGATATTCATTATATTTTTCCAAATATTTTCGTCCACACATGCATTCTTTTATTTAACTTATAATTGTTAACTCTTTACAGTATTTAATTTACTCAACTCTTTTACTAACTTAATCAACTCTTAAACACTGTGTCCAAATGAAATTAAACAACTAAAAAACGGAGGGAGTAGTAATTAATGTGTGTGTACATGTATTTTTTCATATCTCTATTATATAGAGAAGGGGAGGAAGATGGTGTCCCCCCTCTCAAATACGTAATTACCTTAATGAAGGTATATAAGGTACATACATAAATTTTCACTAAAAAAAATTAAAATATGCATAAATTATGTCAATTATACTAAATTGATCAAATACCTTGACTCTTTCTACTATAGAAAAAAAGGTGATATCCACCTAAAAATTTCAAAACACCATTACATAAAAGTAAGTTACGGAGTACTAAAGTTTAATTTTTTTAAAATAAATGAGCTAATTAATTAACAAAAAAATATATAGAAAGATTAATCAAATAAAAAAACTTGAAAAAAATGCTAAAATATTTCCTAACTTGAAATTTTCATTTTTAAGCATTTTTAAAATTTACATAACAAAGCATGTATCGCGTGCAAAACAATAAAAGTAAGTTCCTAATAATAATTTTTTTGTAAATAAATGAGCTCATTAATTAGCAAAGAAAATAGAAAATTCTCAAATATCAAAAAATTGAAAAAAAATGCTAAAATAATTTCCTAACTTGAAATTTTCATTTAAAGCATTTTATAATTTACATAACAAAGCACGCATCGCGTGCAAAACAATCTAGTATCATTAATCTGAAGTGTATGAACTAATATGAGTATTAGTTTTGAACAATTTATTTATTACACTCATTTCGTCCGTCAATAAATTTATTTTGTAGCCTTTTTTCCAAATTTAGTACTCCAATTTTTTCATAACATACAAACTTACACTTAGTTTTGTTCCTTTACTGAACTAGAGCTGAACTGAATTGAATTGAATTGAACTGAGCTAAACTCAACTGAAATATTTAAGTTAGGATTAGTCTTTTAACTAGAATAATGATATATGTTGGAATTAATATTTAACTATTAATTAATAATATATCCAGGATTAATATTGAACTATTGATTATTTTTTGGCCTAATATTTAACCACTTAATTTAGGATTAATAATATTAATCTTGGGATCAATATTAACTATTTATTATGTTTCGGGCTAATATTTAGCCATATAACTTAGGATTAATATTGAGCTATTGATTATGTTTTGGGCTAATATTAATTAACCATTTAATTTAGGATTAATTAATATATATTGAACCATTGATCACGTCTTGGGTTAATTATTAAATTAACCATTTAACTTAGTATTAATACTAAACTAGGATATAATATTTTAACTATTGATTATGTTTCGAGGCTAATATTTAAGCATTTAACTTAGGATTAATATTAACTATTGATTATGTTTTGGGTCTAATATTTCACCATTAACTTAAATTAATATTAACTTGTGATTAGTATTTAACTTAAGATTTACTATTTAACACAAAACAAAGATGAGATAATACGTTACTGGACATAAACTTATGTTACCTAATTTGTCCGTTTACAACTTAAATCTCATGCTTAAAATGTGCCAAACAAAGTTGCGAATAAAAAGAAATTAGGAATATTATTATTATTATTATTATAAAAAACAAAACGTGGCAAGCGTTACAAACAACAAATATATAATAATAATAATAATAGTAATAATAATAATAATAATAATAAATAATAATAATAATAAATAATAATAATAAAATAATTATGCTAAAAAAAAATGAGAAAGAAAAAAATCAAAGTCAAATGATAAAGGCAAACACTCACACGCACAAAACTTTTAAAGACTGTTTTTTATGATCTCATAAATCGGAGCGAGGAAACAAGAATAAAAAGGCTTAGAGGGGCCGGGGGTGGGTCGACAAGTGCGTAAGAAGAGGGTCGTGTGTGGTTTTAAGCAAACCTGCAACGACGTTGACTCCATCGTACGGATTTTGTCAAACCCATTATTCAATCACTTCAATCCCTTCTCTTCTCTATTATTTTATATTATTTGCCAAAAATAAAACAAAAAAAACAAAAAAAATCTGAAAAATTGGATATTATACGATTCATAAAGTCTGGTTTAAAACAAAACCCAATGGACCCACCCACCAGACTTTTCCAGCTCCATATCTCTTGCAACTCAAGATTATGCTGCATCATCTTTGCATTCTCTTCCCACTTCTTCCTCTTTTCACCCCATTACATTTTTATCGTATTCCTCCTTGCTCGATTGCTATTCGCCCCTAAATACTTACAATCGCCTCCGTTTCACTAATTGCAACTTCAAAAATAACTATTAATACGAGAGTCGATCGTCTGGTTAGATTTGTGTTGTTTTATTATTACTCGTACTATTCCAAATAAGTAAAAGTCGTTCACGTCTTTACTAATACGGATTCAAGTCGCGCGTTGCTAGTAGACACGTTCCATGATGATCAAGAGACGAGTATGTATAGTAAGAAAATAAAACCATGGTTAAAAGTGGAATAATTCCCTTGTGAACATCCAGTTTAATCGATCGTATTTCTAAGTATACCTGCTCGAGATCTCGTACTAGGCAGTAGGCAGTAGGCAGTAGCAGTAGCTAGGCTAGTAGTCTACTGGCTCATTGTTATCCAACGGAAATTAGAAACTTTATTTGTACTAGAATATTATTTTTGAAATCTCAACCAAGGACATGTATGTGTATACATACTGTACTTGTAAAGTTACAATTATTTATTTTGTCAGAAAAATATAAATAATATACTCCCACTTTGTATAATAATAATATAATAATATAATATAATATAATAATAATAATAATAATAATAAATAATAATAATAATTAGAAAAAATAAGGAAATAAGTTGTAAATTTAAGAAAAATAATACACTAATCGATATAATAAATGATCAATTATTGCATATTGTTTCCACTTTTAGCTTCTATAATCAACTCTTAGGTTACATTTAGCTTTTACTAAATTAATAAACATAACTTGAAAACACATGATTTCTTAATTCGTCCCTTAATTGATTCAACTTGCATCATTTTACTCTTGAATTTCCAAAATATATTAATGACCATTAATATAATCCTTAATTTCTCTATAATCAAATAATTAATAATTATTACCTTAGAACCATAATTATGCTAGATATTAACCTCTATTTCCTAGGGTTATATGTCAGTGATTTCGATCTCTAAGCTAATGATCACTTAGAAAAAACATGCTTCATTAATAAGTTAAATCTAATCCGAACTCAAATCTTATTATACTTTATACACATATCAATTTAGGTCACGCATGTTCTCTTAAACTCATCTATAATTTAGTTCAACTCAATCACTTTATTCATTTAATACTACAACGACTACATCTTAGTAAGTATAACAGAATAAACAACTTAGGCGAATATGTATGATTCAAACTCTATTATTTGTACTCCCTCCGATTTTAATACTCCGTAGTTGCTCTATACGTTATGTTGTCAAATGATACTATTCACTTGTAAATTTTAATTTGCTTTTTTTTATTCACGTAAACAAAAATATAATCATGTGGGATCTTAACTTGTTTGACTCATCTCGTCGTGTATTTTCCATAGATTAATTTATAATTTTTTCATATTAACAAATAAAGATATTATAATTTGAAATCACGTCTCAAAAATGTGAAAAAGCAAATGTAGCAACTATATAATAAAAATTAGAGGAATATATATTATATATTTTGCAGTTTATAGTATTTTATGGGACGACACTTATACAAATAACTTAGCTCTTTAATCAGCGTTGCATGCGACACATTAATTTAATAATTTTATTAAGTAATAAACATTTTGTTTACATAAAAGTAGATCAAAATTCTTGATTATTGATTTCGTTTATGATTGAAGATGAATTGTAATTGTTTTTTTTTAAATGAAATTCTTAATTTTTCTTTTTCATGAATCAACTTTTTGATTGTAATTATATTTATTGAACTTTTGAATTGTAATTATTGATAATATATAAGTTGTCATTTAAAAGATGTCTCTCACTACAAGAATCGATTTCGCGACCACATCACCGATCGATTTTTTTTGGTCAAGAATCGACTATTGCCGACCTCGTCGTCGGTAAATATTTACCGACCAAACATGTCGTGGGTAGGTCGGTAAACTCTACCTTGAAACCTCCATAGTCTAAAATTCCGCAAAATTACGACCGACACTGCGGTCGGTAATCACCGACGATATCAAAAATCGGTCGGTGGTACCGACCGCAGTGTCGGTCGGTAATGTATTATTTTTTTTTCAAAAAAAAACAACGTGCTTTTAACAAATGAATTTAGGCATCTTTAAAGGCTTTTACGACCGGACTCATCGGTCGGTATCACGACCGAATTACAATATCGGTCGTGATACCCATACGAGACATTTAGATCAGTCTGCGAAAAAGCTTTTTATAAAAAAAAAACAGACAACCTCAAACCCGTAAAAACCATTTTGTTTTTCATTTCACCACAAAACTTCCTCTCACCGTAAAACAAACCCTCTCACTCTCAACCCACCACACTCTCAAACCCTCTCTCACTCCACTCTCAAAAACCCTCTCTCACCGGCGAGTCACTGCTGTCTCTCTTCGCTGTCACTGCTTCTCTCTCGCCGACCGCACAGCCTCTCTTCTCGCCGCCGCAGCCTCTCTCTCTTCTCTTTCTCTCTTTTTCCTCGCCGGCGACCCACCTCGCCGCCACCACTGCGATCCTCGCCGCCATCCGCCCGCACCCCCGCCCCACCAAACTCCGCCACAAAACTGCCAACCGCCTCACTGCTTCTCCTCTCTCGCTGTCACTGACTTTGTGTATTTTTATTATTTTTTTGTAATTCTGCTCTAATTAATCTAAATTGTTTATTTATTTTTTGTTGAGGTTGTTTAATTATTTATTAATGAATTGGTATGTAAATGGTATGTAATTGGTATGTAATTGGTATGAATTGGAGCTGATTGAATTAAACAAATTGTGACATATTCTTGAATAAACTTTTGTTGCATGCCAAATTTTTGCTATTCATCCGATCTCATGTTAATTAGCATTAAGTTTTATTTGTTTATCAAGTCTCAGAACAAACAGACCACTCACGTATTGTAATCTTAGGCCTTGCCATATTATGATTTTAATACCACAAGAAAAAGACACATTCAGAATAAGAAAAAATGAAATACAAAAAAACACGAGACACGCGGGAAAAGAAGAACGAGACAGAAAACATATTAAGACTCGAGAACTCTACTGATGAACAATACAAACAATCTTCACTAACTATTTGGTCTAATTAATTATGATTACAATTCATTATTTATTTTACTTTTAGTTTTGATGTGTATATTTGAATTACATGAATGTGAATATCTCATTTGAGTTACAATTTCAATTCAACTTCATTATGCATGTTCATTACATAAAACTATGTAGCTTTGCTATAAACTTTTGAATATTCTAAGCTAAGTATGAATTGTGAATTGTGAGATGAATTTAAGAAGTGTTTACAATTTCTAAAGTTGTTCTGATTGGGTGAAGTGTTTACTATTAAACTTCTGTGATCTATAAATTAGGCATAATTGGCCTTAGATGACATATGAGTTTGAATGACCATGACAATAAGTTTAAGTGACACTCTTTTAAGGTGAATATTGGATTATAGATAGAAGAAAGTGACTATCACTCTACTTTTAAATATCAAGATAGTGAATTGGATGTAATTCGTATGTAATAATTGTTTAATTATTGATTAGTGAATTGGTATGTATGAAGAAAAAGATGTGTCTTAGAATGAATATATATTAAAAAAATTATTAGGAACTATTGCATAAATTTGTAAAATTCTAAATACTTTGATAGGTTGATTGAATAGAAATCTAAGTTTAGAAATGACAAACCTAGCTCTTAGAATCTTTTGAACTGATATTTTAATGGCTTTAGAATAGGCTTGCCCAAAATGAAAGGAAGAGCGTGAGTGGATGTATAATAGACGAGATATAAGAACATGCTTCGGGAGTGAGTCATCGAAGGTGAATAGTTGTTGCCTTCGCTCAAAAGCACCCCTACCTCCAATGACAGGACAAGATAAAGATGTCCTTGTGTTCGGTGTAAAAACTTGAAGTACTTGATGTGCCCGACTTAAAGGTACATTTGTATAGAAGGGTTCATGGAGAACTACTATGAATGGTTAAGTCACGTGAAAGGGTGAGCAAAGGGTCCACCTCGTCTCCTACTCAACGAATCCCTACCGAGAAATGGTTGTCGATGCATTTGGAGACGTGGACCAATCATTCCTTGAGGAGCAGCTTTAGTCGAAGAAGAACCAAATGCGGAAGCGGAAAAAGTTCTTCGAGTTGCTCAAGTTAGCCCAAGAGCCGTTGTATGATGGGACAACATCTCGGTGTTGGAGATGGCTTCTAGAATGATCAATTTGAAGTCTGAGTACAACTTGCCACACAGTGCGTAGATGGTTCTGGTCATGTAGTGATGCGTCCCCACGTCCCAAAAAACTAAGTGTAATACCTACTACGACACAAAGAAGGTACTCAAGGGATTAGAGCTTCCTCATGAAAAGATACACGCATGCCCAAAAGATGTATGTTGTATTGGAAGGACGATGCAGAACTTGATAAGTGTCGTCATTGCGGTCGAATCGGTACAAGAAGACTTCGAATATATTTAGTTCCCACAAGTTTCTGGGTTACTTTCCAATAACACCGCGATTGCAAAGGATGTTTGCCACTAGAAACATTGCTGAGTCATGACATGGCATCTGAAAACCGTCGAGCAAGGAACATGGCTCACCCAAGTGACAGTAAGCTTGGAAGCACTTCGACAACACTTTTACGGACTTTGCATCCGAGCCTCGAAATGTTAGACTTGGTTGTGCACCGATGGTTTCTCCGTTTTGGAAGTTTGGAAAGCAATACTCTTGTTGGCCTGTTCTCACTACACCTTACAACATGTCACCGGACATGTGCATGAAGAAACCTTTCATTTCCTTTCCTTGCTTATCCCTGGGCCAAAAAATCCGTAAGAACAACTTGGATGTCTACATGCAACCTTTGATTGATGAGCTGAAGCAACTGTGGTCTGTTTGGTCCTTCACTTATGACATCTCAAAAAGCAGAATTTCAATCTTCGCGCAGCCGTGTTGTGGACTATCAGTGACTTTTCCAACATACGGTATGTTGTCAGGTGAGCCCCTCTGGTTTTAAGGCTTGTCCATATTGCATGGAGAAAAGCAAGCCTTTTGGCTAAAACATGGTGGCAAAGTATTCATTGTTTGATGCCATCGTCGGTTTTTAGACCCGACCACCCCTTTCGAAAAAATAAGACAGCTTTCTGTAAGAACAGAGTAGAAAATGACTCGGCTCCTCATATCATGTCAGGTGAGGAACTTTGGCAGATTTGAAAGATTACCGAGAGTTAACTGAAGCTCAGTTGGCAAGACATGTCCGAGCGTTTGGAGGAGTCTGCAGCACTTTGATGAGGAAAGCGCGCTAGGCGGGAGATGGAGGAGAAGCAAAAAGCAACAAGAAGAGTACCTCCAACAGATGAAGGCTCAGATGGATGCTATCATGAGGCGGTTTGGTGGTCCGTCTTCCTTCCGGAGGTCCAAGAGTAGGACAGACGGCTCAGTGCTTCTGGAGCTTCGTAGCGTCGTAGCAGTTCTTACTCAGATTTCGATCTGTTGTAGCGAATCTCTTATATACAAATAGTTACATTGTTACTTTTAAATTATTTTTAGTTATTAGTTCAATATATAAGTTTTTATTCAATTCGTTTTTAAATTAATTTCTAGTTATTGTATTTTAATATTTCTTTATATTATTTATTTTATTTATTATCTTTTATTTTTAATTTAATTAATTTAAATTAAAAATAAAAAATAAAAAATAAAAAAAAACCAGCCAAAAAAATAAAAAAAAAAAGCAAAAAAAAATAAAATAAAAATGATGGGTTTACCGACCGAATGTCGGTCTTATTACCCGACCGATTTTCCATATCGGTCGGTAATACCGACCAATTTGGTCAAACCACATGAAATCCCTCCAAAATGGAGGGAAAGTGGTTTACCGACCGAATGTCGGTCGGTAATACACCCGAATGGAAATCGGCGGTAATACGACCGACAATAGTCGGTAAACCCCACTTTCCCTCCATTTTGGAGGATTAAAATCGGTCGGTGAAACGGTCGTGTATCCGTCACCCGACGAAAATCGTTCGTGAAAAGATTTTACCGACGAAGGTAATCCGACCGACGTCACCGACCGATTTTCGGTCGTGAAGGTGTTACCGACCGAAAATCGTCGGTGATGGCGGTCGGCGAAAACATTTTTCTGTTGTGTCTTGTGTTTAATTTATGATCGTATGTAAATTTATTATTACTGACTTTATTGTTGATATCTTTATACTCCTATGTATGATTAGAGTTGATTGAAATTAGAAATGATTAAGCACTTAAGTTTTTGAAGAAATGTTTATATGTTACTCCGTAGTACTTTTCATTTTTTTCTCGTAAACAAAGTTTTTTTTTCACTTGTAATATACCATAGTATAGTAATTTAAAAGGGGACATCATGCTCCCCCCCTTATGTAAAAGAATATACTTCGTAGAAAGCTTGACGTGACAGCATCTAAAAAACAGCTTCCCATTTCATTTGTGTATCTATATATAGATTAAAAATAAACGTGCTTACATGCAAAAATGTAATGCATGCAATGCATGGAAACAAGTCAAACAACAATGACTATTACAATTTATTTATTTTACTGTATAATAATATAATTAAGCTTTATACATATATGATACTTATCCGTAACAAAATAATATACTACAAACGTTATAGGTTATCTAGCGTTATACATATATGATATGTATCCGTATACAAATAATATTCAATATTAATTTTATTTTGTTATCAAGAAAATATTTATACTACATACGGTACTACCATACGAAGTATGTACTTTTTATAATTCAATATGCTTAATTAAGGGAGAATTCCATTATTCAATTTGAGCACTTACCAAAGTAATAGCCACTTCAATCATTGTAATGTAAGTTAAATAAGACAAGTACTCACATTGTTTAGGATGTACTGTATTTTTTTTGGATATATTCACTATGACCTTTTTTATATAAAAAATAACTCAAATCATATATTCTTTTTCCTTTTTCCTTATTGTATTTCATTATTTACACTAATCATAACATGATAATGCAATAAGTACAATAATGAATTATGATGTAAAAATCGCAACATATATTATTGTATGATCAAATTTGGGAGTTTGCGTATCTTCATACTCAAGCAATYCAACATTACTATATTTAGGCATGCATACCTTTCTTTGTTTGTAAAATAGTTATGGCATGCTTAAACAAACGAGAAGAAGTTTCCTTGCATTTGCTTTGCTTCTTCTTCATAACAATATACAATTTTGAAAACCTAGATGTTTTAGTGTCACCTAACTAGTGATTGCTCTATATTTGTATGCTCCCAATATAGCAATTTGAAGGACTACCAAAATGCACCTTGTATGTTACACTACTTAAAGTTTGTTTTTCCTCTTGATTGGGGGATTAGAAATAGGGAGTGCTTAATTGGTTTATGTTCGTAGTACGTTGTATTTACGTAATGCTAACGTGTGTAGTGTTTGTAAATCAATAAAAAAAAATGTGTAACTATGGTCATTGTTGTTTTAAATATCTGTTTTGCTGTTCGTAAAATTAGTAGTGTGATGTAGCAAATTTGCTGCCACTTATATTGAAATTATGAATAATGGAGATTAATCCGATCCGATAGCATGCATTCTCGAATTATTAGCTTTATAAAATTTCTAAAAATTAAATACGGGGGAGRTAAAAAAGAGCAGKTAAAGTGAATATAATCTAAAGTGAATAAAACTTTTCACAGACGAATGACATTAATTTACGCACGTTCTAAAAATGTCTTAAAAAGCATTCAAAATAAAAGCATCAAGAGATATGTCTTTCACAGACAAAAGGTTTGTGCATTAAACATAAACTTTGTCCACGAGAATAAGGCCAATCTTTGGAGGAAATTACCAAACAATTCTCGACAATGACGTCCACTTCAACCATTTGCCATTCCTCCTAGCAATAAACCCAAACTCTTGCTCAATTTTTACTCTAAATCTTTAAGATTTTGAGGATATAATTAGGGACATATTCTCATGGGAAAAAATTAAATTAATTAAAATTGTGTTTTTGATATATTCATGCGAGAGTATTATTTCATTCTTTAGAAACTACGGAGTATTTACTAATTAGTGGAATGTTATTCTCTTATTATTTAGTGACATCTTTAAGGAATGGAGGGAGTAGTTCGATTATATTCATTTTAAAATTATCATAGAATAAGTCGAAAAATGAAATCCCTAGTTTGAGCCAATTATTCGTAATACGAGTAAGCAATTTAATTAGTCAAGTTGATTTGCTTATGCTAATCTCTCTTTTTTTTTTTTTTTTGAAAGGTTTTGCTATGTTTATCTTTTAAGATTAGAATTTAATTTTGGGCTTCTTGACATAATTATTTTAGTTTATTTAGGGGGATTATTAAATTATTTTATTTCAAAGTTTATATTGTACTTCTATAAGCAAGAAATGTTGCTTAATTATATATATACAATGGTTGGATATTATCATCACAATTTTGTTGTTTGTGAAAATGATTGTATGTTATCTTGCTTCATAGTTTAATTTATTGGCCATTTTTTATATTTTTCTGTAATAGGATGATTGTAACAAAATATTTTACACGCATTTTGAGAAGGAATTCAAGGGTTTAGAGTCCCTTTAGTCCTTTAGACTAGTAATAAATTAATTCAAATAATTTTATAAGTAGTACTTATAATCTCATTGTTGTTTGTATTTGATTTTTAAAAATTATTTTATTTGTTTACACTCTTAAAATTATTCCTCGGAAAAGTTTTAAATGATTTGTTACAATAATTGTTATGTTACGGAGAAAATACATTGATTTGAAGTTGTGCTCAACTTTTATGTGTGTTGAGTTTAACATCCTTGCCTCAAACAATTGAATTATAACTCTAAAACAATCTTTGAACTCAACACCACAAAAATTATTGAAACCTTCTCATCATATTGAAAATCACTTAGTAAGAAGAGCCAATAATAGTAATTTTCTTGGGTACGATTTTAAACAGATTAAATTAATCAGTGATTAATTATCATAGAAGAAAAAATTTAAATCCGAAAAACTTGTGGAGGAATCGCAAAAGATAAATGCATAATAAGATTTAAAAAAAATAAAATCAAGAAGCTTGAACAAATGACAAGCTTGCCATTACAAACAATTATATAATTGGTATAAGCAAAAGGTGGAATAATATTAAACAAGTTGGAAAAGAAAGAAAAGACAATAGTTTTGCAATATTGTTTAGAATGCGTGGATTAATGGTGAAAAAGTTAGTCAATTCTATATTAATAACGAGGGGTTCCAAGACTGGCGGTTCAAAGTCGGAATCCATCACMTTTWAATACATGAAWTTTTTTCCGTTTRTTTTAAAGAGAATAAAAAAGATAACGACAAAAGTGCCCTAAGTCACTCTCAATTATATTATATCAATTATCTTGTGGTCCT
Source organism: Bassia scoparia (assembly GCA_008642245.1). Classification (NCBI taxonomy): domain Eukaryota; kingdom Viridiplantae; phylum Streptophyta; class Magnoliopsida; order Caryophyllales; family Amaranthaceae; genus Bassia; species Bassia scoparia. The sequence goes on from SNQN01003079.1 coordinate 48,671, forward strand.
GGTGCTTATTAATTTTAGACTGTGCGATTTCAAATAATCAAAATTAGCACCATCACACACATATTAACGCAACTAATTAACACATTAGATAAGCCGGGTTATTATTATGGCAAAATTGTCATTGTTTATAGACAGTGGTGGTGTGTCATGCTTTCGGGGCGGGGGAGAAGCCATCCTTATCTATTAATAGATCGACCTCAAGATGAAAAGAGTAGTTGAGTAATAGAGATCGAATTAGAATATAAACAAGGGCAGTAAACCGAGTAAGGACATATGAGTAGAGAAGAGTCAATAATTGATAAAGATACCTTCAACCTTCTCCAATCTCCTTCATAAGTGCACTCACATAAGAGAGAGAGAGAGAGTGAGAGTAAGTGAGTGAGTGAAGTGAAGTGAGAGAAAAACAAAACAAAGAGATATATATCCTATAATAAATTGCCAATTGCACATCACTCCTCAAGTGAGAAAGCAAAGCAAAAGTGTTGCCATTTCAACTCAAAAAAAGTTAGCTCTCATTTTTCTCTCATTTCAATTCACTACTTCAATTCACTTCTACTAACAGTGATCAAATTGGGATGTTCATGTTCCCAAAAACAACCTCATCATCAATTCCCATGTTTCTTCAAAATTCTCATTCTGTTTGTGCTCACTCTCTCTGTTCAATTATCCAATCATACTAACATTAGATTATATTAATAATAATAATAAACTATTTTGTTATTATTATTAACATCATATCAATTCATCAAATATGTTACTTATGAGTGAACAATCACTCTAATTCACCTCCTCCCAATCTTATTCTCTCCGAAATGGACCTTCATAATCATCATCATCATCATCATCATCACAATCATCATGACTTCATTCCAATCAATCAGCGGCATCCTCCTATACAAATCCTCACCGTCCGATGTTCGACGACCCGTTCGGAACCCCATGCACCTTCCAACACGATAACACTGCCCCCAACAAGTCCAACTCCCGTTTTTTGCTAATTCCTTCAATGCCCCTAACAATCCATCATCTTCCCTTCTCCTTGAATTTTTTCCTCGCGTATGCACATCCCAAGACCGAGCCGGATCACCTCTTTACCAACCGCCCTATTGATTAAACCTAGGGCGCGCGTACTTATTTCTCGGCTGACGATGATCTCGTCAGCCGGCTTTTTCGCCGCTCTAGGGCGATTGAACCCACGGTTCACTCCCCTAGGTGTCAAGCCGAAGGGTGCAATGCTGACCTTAGCCATGCTAAGCACTACCATCGTCGTCACAAGGTTTGCGAGTTTCACTCCAAGGCTCTACTGTCATCGCCGCGGGCCTAACCCAGCGATTCTGCCAGCAGTGTAGCCGGTAATTAAATCTTTTTTATACTCTCGGGTGCACCTAAATTTAATTTGCTCAATTGGACCGACTAAACTACGGTCCAATTGAGCAAATGGGCAAAGGGGTGAAAGTACTAGTAATTATCCCTACCTTTGTGTTAGGGTACCCTTACGTACTAACGTGTGTATAATTTGTAATTGTACTACTGTACTAATCATTTAGGTTTGTTTTCCCGAGGGTACTTTTGTCCTTTTTTAAGTTTCGGTTAATGGGGATTTGTTTAGGTGTAGGGTAGTTAAGTATGACGGTTAATGATAACTGAAGTGACTGAAATGACCTGGAGTGATTGTGTGTTTTTTTTTTGATGATATAAAGGTTTCACTTGTTGTCGGAGTTTGATAATGGCAAGAGGAGTTGCCGGAAAAGATTGGCTGATCACAACCGTCGAAGGCGAAAATCGAATAATCAAAGGGCTCTGCTACTGCCTCAGCTTCTATGTCTTCTGAGAATGCTCAAACTTCTCCCTCACAAAATATTTTGAGTAATTTTCTTCCTTATTTTAACCTAATTGTTATTGGATTAATTATGTGTGTTGTTTACTTGGTTTGATTTATTTTAAAGAAATTAAAGGTATAGGTACAAATAGGGACGCCTTAAATCAGACATTAGTGATATTTATGTCTATTGGTAAGAAAGTAAACGAGTAGATAACGGGTTATAGGAAATTAAGAAGTGTTAAAATCGGTCCAATAAAATACGCCCCACCCATTTTGTGACATTCATTGCATCTTTTGCATGTAGGTGTAGTTAAAGTGTTTTATTATAAAGTTAATTTTGTTGAATTGGTTGTCTACAATTTCTTGCTTAATTATGACAAATTGTATTTACATCTTTGTTAATTATTTGACCAAAATYCAGGGTCTCCATCGGATTCAGGGATGAACTCATCATCYTCGGTAACAATCGCGGTATCACCTCCTCGAGTATCATTTGATTCGGGTTTCATGCAAAGACCGTATGATTAGACGACGATCTTACAGTAGAGCTTGGTGATTTGATCATGGTGTAATTCAATCCAATGATCAAGAGGGAACAATGGTATTTCATTAATAAGTTAATTTAGAAGTTAGCTTTGATTTGTTAATTAATGAACTTAATCTCTCTTTTGTTTTGATGGTTTTAACCTTTGTAGTAACCATTGTACGTGAAATGTTATTCAAAATTAAGCATGTACTTAACTTGTGCTAGAAAAAAAAACATGCTCCCTTTTGTGCCTTCTTTTGTTGCAAACTAGGGAATGGCATTCATAGTACTCTTTTATTCATGGTAACCTAGTAGCTAAGTTTGTGTAGTGGGTGGCATGAGAGTCTTTTTAAGTACCAAATTATGGGTGACACGAAATCAAGAAAATTGCCCGATCTTATATCATTTATAGTGTTATCTTGTCAGCATTTTGATTTCCGAGTTCACAATAATATTCATGATTTTTCATCGTCAAGGTAGCATTCGATAGAATCAATCATTTTTTTCCCCTTCTAATTGTTATCGGTTGTCCGGCTTCCACGGGTCTAATCCAAACCTTACATGAACTTATCTAACCCGTGGAACAAATTTAGCTAGGCAGGATAAGAATTGCATACCATAATTGCATTTTGAGTAGAAAAAAGCCTAACAAATTTCCACTTTAATACAAAGGGGCATGACTTAAGTAGATGCAAAACTTCCCAATTTGCAAGAAAAGTTGAATGGATGGAAAATTCAGAGATATTTCCAAGGATAATGAAAGTGGGGGAATAATTATTGGGGTGAAATGGTGATATTTTTATATTCTACTGCAAGTGTAAAAAATAAAATTAAATTAAAAAAAAATTAAAAGCGGTGAAAAAATGGCAAGTGGGGCCAGTAAATAAGTGGAGGAGGAAAAGAGAGAGAGAGTGTAAAAAGACCAATCAGCTTTTCTTTCTGTCTCCTGCGAGGAAGCCTGATTTGATGATCAGCTAACAGCTAATAAGCTAATAAGCTAACCCTAGTATTATTGTACTCGTATAATTCTACTGTATTATTACTAAGTATACTGTACTTTACTGTACTAAGTATACTCTACTTTATATTTACAACAGTACCCTCCAATCATCCCATGTCACTGTCACAATTCATGAAAGTGAGAGATGTGTGAATTTGTAAGTTGCAACCAAAGCTTCACTTCAATGAGTTTTTGTGTTTGATTGCTTGATTGCCCTYTATTGGTCCCCCTTCCTTAGCTTCACCAAGTTACCTTGGTTGTAAGTTTTGGCCAATGTTATATCCATCGTCTCGTCTCCTAGTTATTACCTTGTGGCTTTGAGGTCACGGACTAACAGTTTAACASCTTAACGCGTRGTTAGTTGTGGTCCTCTGGAGTAGGGATTTCTTTTCGTTCTTTCTCTTAGCTTCTTTATAATAGATTGACGTATTTTCAGGGGGGTCGAATTTATAGCTAAAACACACACCAAAAGATACGACATGTTCAATAATTTTTTAAGCTGAGGTACTTTCTTTGTAATTATTCTTGCATGTCTTCAACTCTTCTAGCCTTCCAAGTTGGGCTATGTTATAAGTTTCAAACAACATTGAAGGTGGAGGATCCGTGGAGGAAATATGTGAGATGATACGAGGCTCTTAGTTTGAGCTCTCGTAATGATTTGACATTTTTTCTCTYCTTTATGTRAAATCACTGCGAAAATTATATTACAAAGGGAGTAWAAAATATCTCGACGCTATATGCCTATATGTACAAGTATACAGTTTCATAGATCATAGCAATAATTGTACGTAGCATATTAGCCTGTTGTAACCAGTGATGATTACATTGAGAATTATCATATCATAATTGAAAAAAGTTAGGAGGAAAGATTATGATTATTTATGATGATAATGGAATTTAATTGTCGGGTAAAGTCCACATCAAAGTAGCTGCCACAAGAATTGACAAGTCTTAACAATGAATTTGCATCCTTAAATCAATGCAACTCTCATGCTTTGATTAGTTTTGATTGGCTTGTGATTTGTAACCCAATCTCACAACATGTTTTGGGTGATGATTACATTTTCTAACTTAGGTAACATGCCACTTGTCTAACTTTCTAACTTACAAAATCTTTTTTCCATTCTTTGAATAAATAATAATCTAACTTTAGTTTTCACAACATGTACTCTTTTCCATTGCTCATTGGTGAGAACAAAATGTAGTAACWATTACATTTTTTCGACATGCAAAAAATTAAAATAAGTTTATTAGGTTATTATATACGGAGTAGATTTTAAAGTTAAGAAAGTATTATAGAGGGTTCCTAAGTCTGGTCCAAGTAAATTATTTTAAAAATGTGATAAAAAAAATCAACTAGAATCAAATGTTTCAGACTTTAAACAAGGCGCCCTACTAGTCGAACTGAGAATTATTGATTGGTATTTATTATTGTTAATTTAATTTGGTGGAATTGAGGAAAACGTTTCAAATTTAAGTCAAGCTAACCATCGAAGTGAGATTTTTGCATGAAATTCGTTATTTAAACAAGTATGTCGAACACATCAATCTATTAAATTGGTGACAAAAATAGTCTTATCGAGTGCCATATGAAAGGTAATTACTCAAATTAGCATGTAATCGGGAGAAAAAAATCAATTTTAAGATCATCACTTTCTTCATTTGACGAACCCATCTAATCATCAAAGATCCTTCAATGAGTTAAAGATTGAATGGTCACATCAATGAATTAACAAGATGTAGTGCATGTAGTGATGACTTGGTTTGATGTTACACTTTTTTTTTCTGGTGTCCCACCCGGTTAACCCATTTGGTTAATTCGAATTCGAGGATCAAATTCTGGTGGATGGTTAGGTTCCGGTTTCCTCCTAATTGTTGTTGTGGAGGATCAAACTCAGGTTCTCCTATCAAGTGTAGTATCAATCACCAAATTACCAACAATCATTGGTACACTTTGAAATTTAATGTTGTGTAATTGAAAGACTATTAGATGTTCATTCACTTGATGATGGATATATCAGTGCACATGGTAAAGGCCAAAAGGGAAAAGAATTCCCCCTACATGGGCACAACATGGCTACGAGTGGAGAGCAAAGGTGAATGAATAGGTGATGAACTGATGTACATATTCACATATTCACATTCACAGGTTACTTCCTTCATTCATTCATTCAAGGTATCATTAGACCTGTTTCATGAATGACATGTGGCCTACTTTGCAATTTCCTCGAAGTTGTCATAGGCTAGTGACACTCATCGACCCGTTATTGTACAAGAGAAATGATTTAACATTCCTCAATTATTTACGTGAGGGGCCGGGGGACTGGGAGGGAGGAATGTTAAATGCAGCAATGGACTGCATTGAAAATGCAGCACACGTTTGTTGCTTAAATTCATCGAGATATGACAAAATCACACTAAAATTGGTAAAATGAATCAACAATATGACAAAATACACTATGATTTGTAAAAAAAAAGACAACGTGGACATAACTTTTGTCTTCACTTGAAATGTGACCCATTTGTTGCGATTGTCCATGCTGCTGCAATGATTCATGCAACACATAGGCTGCATGAATCATGACTCCTGGGGAGGAGTGCCAAAAAATATCACTCATTATGCTTGCTTCTTTTTTTATGACTTGTTTATATTTGACGATAATTGACTCCTAGACAATTTTAGTGTATGAAAGACAGCAATTTAAAAGTCTACGAACACATGATTAGAGAAAGTGATATAGAGAATTAATTTGCTAAAAAAGATTGGAGTGATGCGAGAAAATTAAAATTTCTTGAAATGAAAGTGATGTGATAAAAAGAAACAAAGGAATTATAATTATTGTTGTATTATGATGCTTTGACATAATATAAAAACAATAGTGTAGCTGTTATTTTAGAATGGAGAAGTAAGTTGGCTACACTTAATCTATAAATGTCATTTTCACATAACCATAAAGTTCCAAATACGATTCGAACTCCTGACTACATGGATCAAAGTTGAGTTGGAAGTTGGAACCACGACAACAAACCCCTTCCTAATAAATATCTATTTTATTTATATGTTTTATTCTAATTGAAAGAGCCTAAAAAAATAGAGATGAGAATCGATCTCATGATCACTAGAATCAGGATGGAAGTGAGTTATATTTTATGTTTGTTCAATGAGAAATAACATCTTTGATGGGTCAAAGTCAATGGCCTCAGTCTACTGGACTGAATGCTGTTTGGGTACTAGCCCAATAATAAAGAAGACATAACAAAGCCACTTGCAGATTATAACTAAGCCAATAGTGGTAAAAGGTCACGATTTAAAGGCCAATATCTCGAAGATAAAATCTTACTCAAGCAAATCTATTTCGTGTAACTTGATTGCTCCATAAAAAATGTAACGACTTATTGAGTGTTATTTGAAAGGGATGATGTGGACTGTGGTAGTGAGAGTGAATTGATGGAGATGTGATAGAGAATCGAAGAAAGTGAGGAGAGCTGAAATGCATGAGTAGTGGGGGTGAGTAAATGGGGTAAGTGTGGACCATTTACATGTAAATTAGAATGAAAATTGGAGTTGTGGGGCCTACTATGATCGATTTAAGGAAGAATTGGATATAAAACACGATTTGGGGTGATACCAGTAAGTTTAAACCTAAGCTCCGGTTTCGTAATAGGAAGAACCAAAGTTCTACTCTTCTCATCACTAAGGAGGATTATGGTAAATTAGTCAAAGGAGAGACAATTCAACTTTTTAACCCAAGGTCAAGAAGTGTTATAAGCATCAAACTAAGCCCCCAAATCTGGCTGCGGAGTCCCATGAGGAAATTATACCATTAACTCCTTCCTTAGACAGTTACACTTCAAACAGGTGTGAGGAAAATTCTCCATGGAAACCGCTCCACATGGTGAGGGTAAAACGGTCCATCATCCTATAGAGACCCCCCAACCAATTTGTTCTAATCCCACTGGCCATCTTGATAAGAGCTCGATGTGCTCCCAACCTTGTGCTACGAGCAATCGTGGCATTTCCCTTTTAAACCTTACTACGGGTAACCGTAGTTGTTCAAGGAGGACCCAACCTCGAGCTTCTTTAAAGTGCGCCATTCAGTCTCAAAGCCCCATTTATAGGAAGCCCATTCACATCTCTTCTAACCTTATTTTTCCTTATCCGTCGAAAACCCAACTTGACTCGACTTCTAACCAAATCGATTATCCTCCTACTGATACTGTGAACCTCCAAAGCATTCGTGGTGGAATCAAGAGAAAAGCTAGCTACATTCAAAGTCTAGATCCTCCTCTTCTCCCAAATAAACTTGTGTTCTTAATGTTTGGTGATTGTATTAGTTATCCTAGGCATGTTTGTAATGTAACTTTGGTTGTTTATGATAATTTGGCTAGGACCTCAACTACAAGCTGATCTCTTAGCTTTTTCCCTTTGTCAAAAAAAAAGTGGGGGTTTTCAATAAAAAAATGCAAAACGTAAATTAATTAATTTTTTCGTGATGCTAAAATTATTAATCTYCTTTTCATACAACCTTCGATACGAAATTTGACAAAAAGTTGCGTTAAGTTTAGCATTAATTGGTGTTGATCGTGAAAAGAAAAAAGACTAACAACATATAAGTATCATAAAACCAATTATTAATACGGAGTACTTCGTACGGAGAATAGTCTATCAACCATATAAATTAGTCATCCTTTTCTCCAAATAAAATCATCATATAAGTTTCTATCAACATAAAATTTTCATGCACAGCATCATAAGAATAATGTGATGGATTAACAGGATGAGTTTCATGAGTCATAATGTAATAATTTGTTGCAACAACAAGTGGTTGTTTTGATCTTGAACAACACTTTAACAGTTTCTTCAAGTTGCAACAATTTGACAAAAATCCTCAACGTAACTATCAAATACTTCCCTTCTACTTCCGTTAGGAGTTTCTGCTACCAAATTTTACATAGTTGTCTTATATTTGGACCATTTTCAACCACAATTCTTTTCACTTTCACTTAAATTATCATGCTTACTTCAGTTATTTTTTAGTTAAGTTAATTCAATTTCATTCAATTCAATTTAACTAATTTCTTTCTCTCGTAAAATATTTAAAATTGTCTACGGACGTATTCAGTTTCGTTTCGTTAGTTTAGTTTCAGCCGAAGTAAACGGATCCTATTATATGATCACCTATACATAAAATAAAATTGGATATGATTTGCATATATACGTCAAACTCATAACAAATTCACTTCATAATCTTTATGTTACCTAATATTAAGTGGTTTATTTTAACTTACAATTAGTTGATCACTAACACGGAAGTTAGTAGTGGTGATGATCCAAAAATGTTATAAAAGTTGTTTACCCATCTAATCAACTGAATCACAATAATACTACTATAAGCTATATTACAACTTACAATTTTTCTTCAACATAAACTCATTTTGTTTCATTGTATATTATACATATTTGTTTGCTCAAACTAGTGCATTTACTTAACAAGCATATCATCATTATTATATTTATATTGTTTACTTCATAAATAACATGCATTATTTCTTATATTCTACTCTTTGCTTTTTCCTCCTATTCACATAACCTCTTCATTCCATCCTCGTCTAACATTTATCGAATCGACGCAGCCATCACCACAACAGGTCCACCCACACGCACCCTCACCCGCGGCATCGGTTCGACAAGCTCGTCGAGCTAGGAAAGGAGCACGCCTGGAGGGGATTGAGAGCTCAAGACTACTTGAAGCATTTCGGTTACTACCACTCTCTACTCTCCGAGGGTGCAAACGTTGATTTCTCCGACAAATTCGACGATCACTTACAAATGTTGTGACTCATTACCAACAAATACGGGTTATCGGTCACGGGTACACTCACCATGAGACTGTTTCAATGCTAATGTTCCTAGGTTGTGGCATCCAGACCACCACTATCGACGTACGTTCGAAGCCATCTTTGTCTTCGTTTGCGTACACTCGACACTACGCTACTTCCCGGAAAACCGAGGTGGGACGCGACATACCGATCACTCTCACGTACGCATTTTCCCTAGACGATTTGATCCCGTACATGTCTATGCGCGAAATAAAAGGCGCATTCGAGCGGTCCTTCGCAAGGTGGGCGTCCACGATCCCGTAAAGTTCACGAGGTGCCTGATTTCGGGCTAGCGGACATCAAGATAGGATTTTACGAGGCGACACGGCGACGGGGAGCCCTTCGACGGGGTCTAGGGTGTTAGCCACGCATTTTCGCCCGAAACGGCAGGTTTCACCTTGACGCTGCCGAGACGGTGGACAACGGATTTCGATAGGAGAAATCGAGCGTGGCGGTGGATTTGGAGTCCGTGGCGCTACAACGAGATCGGACACCTCCTAGGGTTTGGTCACAGACAACGTCAAGGAATGGTTATGTACCCGAGTTTAAGCCGAGGGACAAAATTTGAAGTTGATGTTTGATGACATTCAAGGAGTGCAACATCTTATGGTTCAAACCCCAATTTCACAAGGAGCTTGTTAGAATCTGAGACGTCTTCATCGTCTCATTCATTAGTATTCTTCTAGCTTAATTTGCAAATGCTAGTCTTCTTCTTCTTCATGATTTCAGTATACATCTCATTATCTTGAAAGTTTTTTTTTCAATTCGTTACATGAACTTGTTATCTTTTATTTGGCAAAGTTAATTATCATACGTAAATACGTACGAATTGAGGTATGTACTGGAACTAGACTTATTAATAATAATATCCGAGTTATGTTGTTGGCAAAGTTAATTATCATACGTAAATACGCATGAGTATAAAGATTTAAAATCCGCAACTAGACACTATAATAATATACCGAGATAGTATTATTATACGACTTTCATGTCGTCACGTATAACTTGACCTTGTATGTATATGTTACGAGCCTAAAAGAAATTTGTTAGTTATGGATGTTGTTTAACACGATTCATAAAATGTTATTTATTAAACTTAATCTTTGTAATAAGCAAAGTGTAGATTTGGATAAAATAATTAGGTGGAATGAACAAAGTTGATCGATTGAATAGGATTGGCTTCTGCTTCATTGTTACTTCATGTTTACCAATCATGAGAATGTGTTAACAACTGCAAGAACATGTTTCAGTCATATGATTTCCTTCTGCTAAAATGTAGATCTCCTGTGAGAGTGATGAATATATCAATGTCATTGGGATATGGAGGCTATGGGCATATATATGATTTTTCGACTACTTCTCTATGGATGTCTTTTCAATTTTCACATACGTCTTTTAAATTTACGCATCATGAAAAATATAGAAATTACTCATTATACGTATATTAATTGATTGAGACTCTTATTCCATCATCTTTGACGATATATTATTACTTTCTCGTTTTTTCGTAAATTTTTTCTGGTCGGAATGCACAATAGTTATCATAATTATTTTTTATTTCATAAATATTTGCAAGTAGAATATTTGGGATTCCCTTAGCTTTTATATCTATCTTAATCCTTAATTTCAAAATGGTTCATACCAAATAAAAATGACATTGCACCTAAATGGTTTTATTTTATGGTTTTTGTGAGGGCATCGAAAAACTTCTCCTTTTTTCTCTCTAAAAAAACTCTCTCTAAAATCATAACTTCTTCAACCGTCTGGGCTACCATCATCTTTTTTATAGTTGTAAGCCCCAATTCTTCTTTAATTTCTACTTCTTTCTTTTTGCTAAGCTAGTTTAATTTTTTTAATTTATGAATAATCCTCCTTTCTATCTCTTTATGAGAGTTTTATCCCTAATTTTTGAGCTTTTCTGTTTCTGTATGAGAGTTTTATCCTCAATTTTGGGTTTATATATTATTATCTCCTTCAGTGAGAGTTTGGAGTGTAGTTTCTTGTCTTCCCTTATGGAGGATCAGATTATCTAGGGTTTCACAATCTCGAAAAAATTCAGAAGTCACAAAAATATGTTCACCCAAACAACTACACATCAACGAACATTATGCTGAATCAAAACGAACTCACGGATTGTATTGCTTCGGATGAAGATTTTTATTAAGATTATTTTAAATAGAATCTGCAATGTAACTAGTTCTAAGGTATTTTGTATTTTTATTGGAATTTTTGTTATTTTTTTTTACATTAATTGTAAATGTCTTTTCACTATTTCTTATAAATGAAATCCTTATTCTTTTAGTCAAAAAATATATGGTCTTCATGAGTCCTTGTAAAGTTGTAAGTTGTAACAAATCATATAAGCACATGGAAGCAACGGTCAAAATGAAAATGCTAGTATCACTATACAAGTGTAATGTATAAATGTACAGTGAAATCATTTAATTTCTTCTTAGTTTACAAGTAATTTTATTGAGGCCAAGAATAATGTTTACATTCTATATATTAAGCTCCTCCATTGTTTCACATGACCAGATCTTCTCCTTCTCCCAAATAAACTTATGTTTTTAATGTTTGGTGATTGTAATAGCTATCCTAGGTATGTTTGTAATGTTACTTTGACTGATTATAATAATTTGGTTAGGACCTCAGCCACAGGCTGATCTCTTAACTTTTCCCCTTTGTCAAAAAAAAAAAAACATTGTTTCACATGACAAGTTTGAATAAATTCATGTACTCCGTACTTCCTAAATTTATTAGGATAAAAACTCATGGAAGTCTTCTAAGACCTATTGTAAGTTAGCATGGAGTTGTGAAGGGGAAAAATTGTGTGTAGTATAGCAGGTAGTCCCGTCATGATTGCGAATCGGATAGATTATCCACTATGTTACTGTAATAATTTTAATCTCGACTTTTCTAACCACTTGATAGAATTAGCAATGTTGTAGCAAAGCAGAACCTTCTGTGTTGAGTGAACAACCCACATATGAGTGAAAGTGTTGTCTCACATTGAAATTAAGAGGAAGTGTTGCGGTGATAAATTTTACATTAAAAGAATTCGAGAGTTGAGACTTGAGACCACTATATAAGGTTAAGGAACTACTCCTCTCATTATCATATGATTTTGAGGTGGAACATTCTTGATCTTGTGATGTGGACTTGTACTTTCGTAACGGCGCACGGTCCGGGCCCGTTTGACATTGTACGATAATCTTACTATAGAAAAATGGAAATGGGATGTAATTCCCTAGGCATTCATTCGCACAGCTCCACTCATCCCATTCCATTGATTCGTGACCAATGCTGACAATCACCGACCCCATTTTCAGTCTCTCAGCAAACCACTTCATTCCATATCATCAGTCTTGTCGTAGTTTGACGTCATTTAACTATTTAAGGGGATTTTAAATTCGAGCCTTACAAATTACAATATGAAAGAAATTATTGTTGAGAGAATGAACCCCGTAAATTAGGAATGCAATCCSGGTTGGATTATTTAGTTGGAGGCCTTGCAGCTACTGTCCAAGGAACGTATACAGGTCACGCTCACTCAACCTGAATACTACAACTTGAGATCTGTTAAAACACTGTCGACCTTGAAGGCGCTCATTAAAAGTCGAGTTGCCAACGAGCACTCACACATTCAGTGGTCACCCGAACGCTCAACTATGTTAAAACTTGGAAGTATAGAAATTGGAGCCGTTCATCTGAACTCACACTTTGTCATACAACGGAATCCTCTCATGGCATACGTAAAACGCCAAAACGAAATAACTATCCCTAAATCTCAAAACGAGAATACAAATCATTACTTTGTTAAAACCCAAAATAAGGTCAAAACAATTGGCGGCAAGCACCAAAAGAAATCTCCATTTAGGGAACAATCCCGGTTATATCTCGCCGGCAAAAATCCGAAAAAAGCGTGCGGCTACGTTTTTAAATTAAAGCCGCCAGGCATCGCCCTTCGAAATCAGTGCAGCTTACCGTTTTGTAAAAATTGACAAAATGTCTCCACAGGGCGCCTCGAAAGCAAACCGCGCCAGTACTTAAGCGGGGTTCCGAACCAAGGGCGACAAAATCCCTCGAATACGCTACGATGTGCAGCATGGTTGCTCTTACTTTTCTTGTAAAATGAATAATGCATACGCACCAAACCCTACTTCAGGAGATTGAGCAACACCTGCGAAGATTGCAAGTCGCAAGTGTCTCCACCTGGCCCAAGGCAAGAACCTTCGACGTCTTGACGAAATAAAGTTGACAGGTCCCAAACATCAACCAGTTTCAACAGAACCTCCATACAAGCTACATCAAAGAAAGAAAGCTGATCACAGCTACCTAGTCGCACCTAATTGACCTAACCTAAGGCATAGTCTGCCGACGGCAGTCACACTTGTTATGTGTGACACCAGAAAATCGTGCAGCATTGCACCGCTAGCCCACTTCAGGCAGAGTCCCTTCGAACGTTGGCCAGAGCTTACCCGTTTGCTATACTGACAGTCAGATGAGTATATTGGCTCTCGCGTACAAGATCCTACCTACGATGAGGGCAAGCTGCGACGTGGGCTATATCGTTTTTTTTTAAAAACATGGAAATTGCTCGCCACAAAATCTACATAGGGCAAGCGCACATCGTCGGCGAGCCTACGATTTTGTAAAAACGATGGAAATTTGACTCGCACAATCACTGTCTAGGATAACTGCGACTGATGCATGGTTCGCCGCACCACCCATACTGATATGGTTCAGGAGCAAATTATGGTATCCTATTCATGGATGCTGACGTCAATGCTCCTTATTGGTAATAGCCATCCGCAGAAACCCAAACGAGACGTGGTAGTTACCGCAGCAAAGCGGACAGGTGACCAACCACGGAATCGACACCACCGAGGAAGGCAAGTACGGGTGCGGCCCCTGTGAGACACGACTATGCAGCCTGAGGTGCAAACATCCCAAAAAAAAGAAGACTGCGTGGGATCGAAAGGAAACAGCCGTGGTACAGATTATCCGTGGAAAGCAACTTCAGTGCGAGCCACATTCCATCGTTTTTACAAAACAGTAAGCCGCACGTCGCAAGCTGCCCAGTGGTAGATTTGTGCAGCCAATTTCCACGTTATACAACCGGTAAGCCGCACGTCGCAGCTTGCCCCTGCAGTGGGTAGATTTGTGCGATCACATTCCATTTCGTTTTACACAAACGTAGCTCGCACGTCGCAGCTTGCCTTAGTAGGCAAAATTAGTGCAATCTAGGTACTTGAGTCGTAGCCTCTTTCTTTATGGTTTAACTTTATCGGAGGTCTTGCACTTTGTAGTTTTGCAACTTTCAACTATTTGCACAATTGAGCAAGTTCTTCCTGTGCCAGATGGGAGACCACTTTTGTCTGCACTTCGCAAATTTTAGCAGGTCGTTGCCTGAGATGGGTTGGTGCAGGGCCTTTTGTCAATTTTACAAAACGGTAAACTCGCGACTCGCATACTTCAGAGACGTTTTGCCTTGGCGATTTGTGCGAGACCATTTTGTCCAATTTTACCAAAACGGTAAGCTCGCCCTGGTTTTCGAGGACGCTTGGCCCTGGTGCGAGACCATTTTAGGTTCATTTTACAAACGTAAGCTTGCAACCTCGCATCTTCGACGGACGCTTTTGCCTTGGCGAGACCATTTGTCAATTTCTACAAACGGTAAGCTTCGCACCTCGCATTTTCGGGTAGTTTGTGTCGCGATATAATCCAGGGATTGTCCCTTCACACAGTGGAGACATTGCCCCTTTAGGCTGCTTTTGCCCGCTAAAATCTCTAAGTGTTTGACTTAGGTATTTTGGAGGGAGTTTAATTTGAACAAAGTAATGAATTTGTTAATCTGTTGAAATTTTTAGGGCATAGTTTATTCGGTTTTCGGGTTACTGTATGCCCATGCGAGAGATCCCCCGATAGTATACACAGTGGTGGAAGTTCAAGATTGAAGGCTTTATCATCTAGATACTCAAGTTTACAAGTTTGAGCCCTTCGGGTCACTCCAGACTGTGATGTGATGTGTCGCTGGCAACTCGACGTTTTAAGAGCGCCTCAGGGTCGGACTCAGTGATGTTTGCTTAAAACTAGACTCCCGTTTCAAGTTGTCAGGTATCATGTGGAAGTGGCCAGGTTGCCCTGTGCAGTCTTCCAACTTTCAGTCGGTCCCGTAGCACCTCAACAATTCTGTAGCCCTCAATTTGGGTCAATTCCATCTCCTTTTAGCCCTACGTAGATTCCATCCTTTCTCATACACCAAGGTCTCAATTGGAAGAGGCCCTTGGTATGTTGGACCACGCTTTGTTCCGGAATTCTTTAAACTGTAAATCCTCACCGTTTATACCCAATATCTTATCGCTATAGCGTCCGCCACTATCTGATCAGCAGAATACAGACTCTCTCTGCTGCGGCTGTGCCGACAAACTGCACCCGTCGATAATCAACTTAGCGCTCTCACATTACTTACAGCCTTCGCCTACAATCTCTCTTAGTGATCTACCGATCGCCCGTGATATGCTAATCTCTCGACTCCTTGTGGTTTCAGAATCTTGAGTGGTACAGAGTGCCCCCCGTAATCTTTCACTACCTATGCTTGTATGCTCAATTCTGAACCCACCAAACCGCTCTGGTGGACCATTTCCATGGATGGCACATTAAGTAGGTGCTTCGGCGCATTACCCTACACAAGGATTTATGGCTACTTAATGGATTGCGACTTCCGCGTGTCTAGCCAATTCTCATCGGCTGCACGTCTAGTCACCTCACGCTTAACGACCCGCGATCTCTCCAACGTCATTCACTCTAAGTCCACTCCTTTTACGACAGGCAAGTCACTTACCTACGACTTAAGCGAAGCCCGATCGCGAGATCCTATTGACATATTAACCCAAGCCATGCAAACTTCTCAAACTTAATCTGAACCGAGACGGTCCGGAAGCGGTAGCCATCACCATTCATCCCCACTCGCTATCAAAGAACAATAATTCGACAGCTTCTAAGGTTGGCGCCAATTTTACAGCCCCAGAGAGCTAAGGCTATCAGCGTAGCCCACAAAACTTCTGTGTTGTTTGTAATCATTATGTCCCGATTAAATTCATATAGGAATTTGCGAGGGTGATTTTAAATGAGACGGGCCGGTTCGCGGAGCCAACTTAACTATCAAAGATTCTTCCCTTGTCCCCAAACTAACCTAATAAAAGCAAAGGCTTCATGATCAATACATGCTGTTTTTTAGTGGGTTGAGGCCGAGCTTGAATTACAAAAGAATATTCAAGTTGCTCAAAAAATTCTCCACTTTTCGGACAGGTTGTGAACCGAGCCGACGATCGGAACTAGATGTGATCATACCTTCTAACTCATTAGTCATTACGAAGTATTTCAGCGTGTTACCGGTATGT